>JAWNPH010000003.1:20000-112483 GCA_035047645.1 Drosophila merina | reverse complement strand
CACATCAGCAGCTGTGCTAAACCTCACGCTAGATAGTGGCAGGTGTGAGTGCATTTTTACAGCTGCTAGGGGGGCCTAGCAGCTGTAAAAAATGCACTACTTTTATTTTTGCATATGCTATTCCGCGCATCTGGCGAGGGCTAACAATTCCTGTATGTGCAGGTTGCTGCAACACTTGATGGCTGCTTTACCGGTCTCGTCCAATATCATTGCGGGGTTTCTTCGGACCGGGTAATAGGGTTCGCTCAGAAGCATGATGTCTACCTTGCGCTCCGCCGCAGTTTGGGCCAGGAGGCTCCGAGCAGCTGCGCAATGGTTAACATTAAACTGGACAATCTTAATTTGCTCCTGCATTTGCTGGGACTTTGTTTCTTTGAGGTTGTTTCTGTATGTCGGGCAAGAAAAACAGCCCGTCGGGTGGTTTTTGTCCACTTCGTCGCTGCATATTAGGCACTTTGCGGGGTGCAACACATCCTCTCTGCCTTGTGTCCTCGTTCGCCGCATCGCAGGCAGCAGTCTTGATCGGTCGATCGCCTTGCAGGAACGTTGCTCGGATGCCCGTAGCCCAAGCAAAACTTGTAACATCTCGTGGCCCGGACGTCTTGGATGATGCGGCACCTTGACCACCCCACGGTTACCGTGCTCCTCTTTAAGACCGCGATCGAATCATTCGCGGTCATCAGGACAGAGGCTATCTGAGTCCTGAAAAAAAAATACGTAGTCCTTTGATGTCCTCTGCTTTCAGCTGGATGCCTTGGTATTGGGAGACCGGGCAGCTGAGGAAACCTTCCGCTGTCGTGGCCTCGTCCAATCCACTGCAGGATAGTGCTATCCCTATGAGTTCCCGTGCGTACCGAAGCCATGTCCTTTAGCGTTGCTTCCAGCTCGGTCTTAAATTTGGGGACGCTGTCTGAGACTTTTCCTCTACTTCCAGGCAGTAGTTCCCTTTCTTGAATTCTTGGCAGGGACTTTGCGAACATGTTTGCCCAGTTCAAAGGAGGTTCGGGTCCGCTTTCAGTGTCCGTAGCATTTCCGCATACGAGGCCTCTCCTGTCTTCTTTAATATAAGTGCCTCGGTCTTTTCCCTCAGGCGTTTAGGCTGCACTTTTTCCACTCGCCTCCGGTGCTAGCCTCCTTGGCGACGGATGCATAGCTGCGCGGCTTGGGCGCATTTTCTTTTGGGCTTTGCTGTACTCTCTGAGCTCACCGCGGGGTGGTTGCCGCGTTTGGGTGCCTGTACGGAGGGCTCTTGAACTTTGTTCATCTGTCCATTTGGCGGCACCCTGTCGGTGTAGCCTTTTTTAGACTTTCTTTGGAGGCTCGGTTTGGGTTGAAGCGTTCTTAGAAAGATTCTCTTCAGCGCCGCCTTCGTGAAGGTCGATGGCCCCGTTGCTGAGAAGCCGAGAGTTCCAGGAGTACGCTCTTGTCCTCTATAATAACATGACGCCGAGCTTCGAACGCGAATAATATCGCGTTAATTTTGCTTCTATCCTGGCGAGGGATACTCCGCAGATCTTCATTTTTGAATCGCGCGGCGGAAGTCCAAAGCGGCCTTATAGGCGATCCCGTTGGAGATTTTTCTTCCTTTTTTATTCGATGGCACGCTGATGATGTCCTTTGCCTTCGGGTTGCTCGCATTATTATCGCTGCTGGCTACAGGGGCCGAGTTGTCCAGCTCTGCCGCACTTCGGGGGCTAATCGGCATATCCTCCAACACAACCGCCACAACCGCCGGCGTAGGGGTTCCCGCGGCTAGGTCTAAAGGCCCAATAGGCGATCCGATTGGTGATATCCTTGCTTTCCTGAGTGACGGCACGCTTGATGGTGTCCTTTTCCTTCCGGTTACACGTATTCATGGCGCTGCTGGCTGCAGGGGGCGGATTGTCCAACGCTGTATCACTGCGGCGCCAAGTTGGTAAATCCTCCAGCACTACCTCGCCGGCGCAGGGGTTCCGGCGTCCCTGCACCGCGATTCCCTCCTCCTCTTTGTTGGTGACCTCGACATCCTTGAACTCCTCCTGAATGGGTCATCCTCGGTGGGGGCGGGGCCCCCGCTGCTCTGTCCAGGACAGACGGACGTGGCTATATCGACTCGGCTGTTGATCCTGATCAAGAATATATATACTTTGGGGTCGGAGTGCTTCCTTTAATGCGTTACACATTTCTGGACAAAATTATAATACCCTTTTTCAAGGGTATAAAAAGTAAGAAAAGTTATCTTCGGCTTGCCGAAGATGGTATACCCTTGAAAACAAAACAGTTTTCCATACAAAGACTTGTTTTCATAACGGTCGTAATAGCTTGGAAAACAAAAAAATTTTGCATACAAAGACTTGTTTTCATATCGGTCGTTTGTATGGCAGCTATGTGATATAGTAGTCCGATGCGGATCAAACTTTCACAAATCATGTATGGCTATGTCGAATAAATAAATGTTGAATTCGGTTGCGATAGGTTGGAGAACAAAAAAGTTTTTCATACAAAGACTTGAAATCTGATTGATCGTTTGTATGGCAGCTATATGATATAGTGGTCCGATCCGACCGATTTTTAAACTTGATCTGCGTGCAATCAATAAAGATCTGGTAAAAATTTCAAAACGCTAGCTTTAAAACTACTGTTCATTTTTTGCATAGAAACAGATGGACAGGCGGAAAGACGGACAGACGGACATGGCTATATCGACTGGGATGTTGATGGTGATCAAAAATATATGTACTTTGTGGGGTCGGAGATGCTTCCTTTAATGCGTTACACACCTTTCTGGACAAAATTATAATACCCTTTTTCAAGGGTATTGAAAAAATAAGAAATGTTGAATGGTATGCCCTTGAAGAACAAAAATGTTTTCCATACAAAGACTTGTTTTCATAACGGTCGTAATAGCTTAGAAAACAAAAAAATTTTGTATACAAAGACTTGTTTTCATATCGGTCGTTTGTATGGCAGCTATATGATATAGTAGTCCGATCCGGACCAAACTTTCACAAATCATGTATGGCTATGTCAAATAAATGGAAAAATGCTGAATTCGGTTGCGATAGCTTGGAGAACAAAAAAGTTTTCCATGCAAAGACTTGTTTTCAGATCGATCGGTCGTATGGCAGCAATATGATAAAGTGGTCCGATCCGAACGACTTGTTTTAAATCGGTCGTTGATCTAGCTATGCAATAAATAATTATGATCTGGTAAAAATTTCAAAACGCCAGCTTTAAAACTACTGTCTATTTTTTGCATAGAAACAGACGGACAGACGGATAGACGGACAGACTGTGCATTGCTATATCGACTCGGCTGTTGATGGTGATCAAGAATATATATACATTGTGGGGTCGGAGATGCTTCCTTTAATGCGTTACACATTTCTGGACAAAATTATAATACCCCTTTTTCAAGGGTATAAAAAGTAAGAAAAGTTATCTTCGGCTTGCCGAAGATGGTATACCCTTGAAAACAAAAAAAGTTTTCCATACAAAGACTTGTTTTCATATCGGTCGTAATAGCTTGGAAAACAAAAAAATTTTGCATACAAGGACTTGTTTTCATATCGGTCGTTTGTATGGCAGCTATGTGATATAGTAGTCCGATGCGGATCAAACTTTCACAAATCATGTATGGCTATGTCGAATAAATAAATGTTGAATTCGGTTGCGATAGGTTGGAGAACAAAAAACTTTTCCATACAAAGGCTTGAAATCTGATTGATCGTTTGTATGGCAGCTATATGATATAGTGGTCCGATCCGACCGATTTTTAAACTTGATCTGCGTGCAATCAATAATGATCTGGTAAAAATTTCAAAACGCCAGCTTTAAAACTACTGTCCATTTTTTGCATAGAAACAGACAGACAGACGGATAGACGGACAGACGGACATGGCTATATCGACTCGGCTGTTGATCCTGATCAAGAATATATATACTTTGTGTGCTTCCTTTAATGCGTTACACATTTCTGGACAAAATTATAATACCCTTTTTCAAGGGTATAAAAAGTAAGAAAAGTTATCTTCGGCTTGCCGAAGATGGTATACCCTTGAAAACAAAAAAGTTTTCCATACAAAGACTTGTTTTCATATCGGTCGTAATAGCTTGGAAAACAAAAAAATTTTGCATACAAGGACTTGTTTTCATATCGGTCGTTTGTATGGCAGCTATGTGATATAGTAGTGCGATCCAGACCAAACTTTCACAAATCATGTATGGCTATGTCGAATAAATAAATGTTGAATTCGGTTGCGATAGCTTGGAGAACAAAAAAGTTTTCCATACAAAGACTTGAAATCTGATTGATCGTTTGTATGGCAGCTATATGATATAGTGGTCCGATCCGACCGATTTTTAAACTTGATCTGCGTGCAATGAATAATGATCTGGTAAAAATTTCAAAACGCTAGCTTTAAAACTACTGTCTATTTTTTGCATAGAAACAGATGGACAGACGGATAGACGGACAGACGGACATGGCTATATCGACTCGGCTGCTAATGCTGATCAAGAATATATATACTTTGTGGGGTCGGAGATGCTTCCTTTAATGCGTTACACATTTCTGGACAAAATTATAATACCCTTTTTCAAGGGTATAAAAAGTAAGAAAAGTTATCTTCGGCTTGCCGAAGATGGTATACCTAGCTTGGAAAACAAAAAAGTTTTCCATACAAAGACTTGTTTTCATATCGGTCGTAATAGCTTGGAAAACAAAAAAATTGTTGCATACAAAGACTTGTTTTCATATCGGTCGTTTGTATGGCAGCTATGTGATATAGTAGTCCGATCCGGATCAAACTTTCACAAATCATGTATGGCTATGTCGAATAAATAAATGTTGAATTCGGTTGCGATAGCTTGGAGAACAAAAAAGTTTTCCATACGAAGACTTGAAATCTGATTGATCGTTTGTATGGCAGCTATATGATATAGTGGTCCGATCCGACCGATTTTTAAACTTGATCTGCGTGCAATCAATAATGATCTGGTAAAAATTTCAAAACGCTAGCTTTAAAACTACTGTCCATTTTTTGCATAGAAACAGACGGACAGACGGATAGACGGACAGACGGACATTGCTATATCGACTCGGCTGTTGATGGTGATCAAGAATATATATACTTTGTGGGGTCGGAGATGCTTCCTTTAATGCGTTACACATTTCTGGACAAAATTATAATACCCTTTTTCAAGGGTATAAAAAGTAAGAAAAGTTATCTTCGGCTTGCCGAAGATGGTATACCCTTGAAAACAAAAAAGTTTTCCATACAAAGACTTGTTTTCATATCGGTCGTAATAGCTTGGAAAACAAAAAAATTTTGCATACAAGGACTTGTTTTCATATCGGTCGTTTGTATGGCAGCTATGTGATATAGTAGTCCGATCCGGACCAAACTTTCACAAATCATGTATGGCTATGTCGAATAAATAAATGTTGAATTCGGTTGCGATAGCTTGGAGAACAAAAAAGTTTTTCATACAAAGACTTGAAATCTGATTGATCGTTTGTATGGCAGCTATATGATATAGTGGTCCGATCCGACCGATTTTTAAACTTGATCTGCGTGCAATCAATAATGATCTGGTAAAAATTTCAAAACGCTAGCTTTAAAACTAATGTTCATTTTTTGCGTAGAAACAGACGGACAGACGGATAGACGGACAGACGGACATGGCTATATCGACTCGGATGTTGATGGTGATCAAAAATATATGTACTTTGTGGGGTTGGAGATGCTTCCTTTAATGCGTTACACATTTTTGGACAAAATTATAATACCCTTTTTTAAGGGTATAAAAAGTAAGAAAAGTTATCTTCGGCTTGCCGAAGATGGTATACCCTTGAAAACAAAACAGTTTTCCATACAAAGACTTGTTTCTTTGTAATGATCCGGATATCATGTAGGGTCGAAAAAAAAGAATCGGTCATAGCTTGAGAAAAAAAGTTTTCCATACAAAGACTTGTTTTCATATCGGTCGTAATAGCTTAGGAAAACAAAAAAATTTTGCATACAAGGACTTGTTTTCATATCGGTCGTTTGTATGGCAGCTATGTGATATAGTAGTCCGATCCGGACCAAACTTTCACAAATCATGTATGGCTATGTCGAATAAATAAATGTTGAATTCGGTTGCGATAGCTTGGAGAACAAAAAAGTTTTTCATACAAAGACTTGAAATCTGATTGATCGTTTGTATGGCAGCTATATGATATAGTGGTCCGATCCGACCGATTTTTAAACTTGATCTGCGTGCAATCAATAATGATCTGGTAAAAATTTCAAAACGCTAGCTTTAAAACTACTGTCCATTTTTTGCATAGAAACAGACGGACAGACGGATAGACGGACAGACGGACATGGCTATATCGACTCGGCTGTTGATGCTGATCAAGAATATATATACTTTGTGTGCTTCCTTTAATGCGTTACACATTTCTGGACAAACTTATAATACCATTTTTCAAGGGTAAAAAAAGTAAGAAAAGTTATCTTCGGCTTGCCGAAGATGGTATACCCTTGAAAAAAAAGTTTTCCATATCGGTCGTTTGTAGGCAGCTATATGGTATAGTGGTCCGATCCGGCAAACTTTGGATGGCTATGTTAAATTAATAAATGTTGGATTCGGTTGCAATAGCTTGGAAAACAAAAAAATTTTCCTACAAAGACTTGTTTTCATATCGGTCGTTTGTATGGCAGCTATGTGATATAGTAGTCCGATCCGGACCAAACTTTCACAAATCATGTATGGCTATGTCGAATAAATAAATGTTGAATTCGGTTGCGATAGGTTGGAAAACAAAAAAGTTTTCCATACAAAGACTTGAAATCTGATTGATCGTTTGTATGGCAGCTATATGATATAGTGGTCCGATCCGACCGATTTTTAAACTTGATCTGCGTGCAATCAATAATGATCTGGTAAAAATTTCAAAACGCTAGCTTTAAAACTACTGTCCATTTTTTGCATAGAAACAGACGGACAGACGGAAAGACGGACAGACGGACATGGCTATATCGACTCGGCTGTTAATGCTGATCAAGAATATATATACTTTGTGGGGTCGGAGATGCCTCCTTTAATGCGTTACACATTTCTGGACAAAATTATAATACCCTTTTTCAAGGGTATAAAAAGTAAGAAAAGTTATCTTCGGCTTGCCGAAGATGGTATACCGAGTATATAGTGGTCCGATCCGACCGATTTTTAAACTTGATCTGCGTGCAATCAATAAAGATCTGGTAAAAATTTCAAAACGCTAGCTTTAAAACTACTGTTCATTTTTTGCATAGAAACAGATGGACAGGCGGAAAGACGGACAGACGGACATGGCTATATCGACTCGGATGTTGATGGTGATCAAAAATATATGTACTTTGTGGGGTCGGAGATGCTTCCTTTAATGCGTTACACATTTCTGGACAAAATTATAATACCCTTTTTCAAGGGTATAAAAAGTAAGAAAAGTTATCTTCGTCTTGCCGAAGATGGTATACCCTTGAAAACAAAAAAGTTTTCCATTCAAAGACTTGTTTTCATATTGGTCGTAATAGCTTGGAAAACAAAAAAATTTTGCATACAAAGACTTGTTTTCATATCGGTCGTTTGTATGGCAGCTATGTGATATAGTAGTCCGATCCGGAACAAACTTTCACAAATCATGTATGGCTATGTCGAATAAATAAATGTTGAATTCGGTTGCGATAGCTTGGAGAACAAAAAAAGTTTTCCATACGAAGACTTGAAATCTGATTGATCGTTTGTATGGCAGCTATATGATATAGTGGCCCGATCCGACCGATTTTTAAACTTGATCTGCGTGCAATCAATAAAGATCTGGTAAAAATTTCAAAACGCTAGCTTTAAAAATACTGTCTATTTTTTGCATAGAAACAGATGGACAGGCGGATAGACGGACAGACGGACAGACGGACATGGCTATATCGACTCGGATGTTGATGGTGATCAAAAATATATGTACTTTGTGGGGTTGGAGATGCTTCCTTTAATGCGTTACACATTTTTGGACAAAATTATAATACCCTTTTTTAAGGGTATAATAAGTAAGTAAAGTTATCTTCGGCTTGCCGAAGATGGTATACCCTTGAAAACAAAAAAGTTTTCCATATAAAGACTTGTTTTCATATCGGTCGTAATAGCTTGGAAAACAAAAAAATATTGCATACAAGGACTTGTTTTCATATCGGTCGTTTGTATGGCAGCTATGTGATATAGTAGTCCGATTCGAATCAAACTTTCACAAATCATGTATGGCTATGTCGAATAAATAAATGTTGAATTCGGTTGCGAGAGCTTGGAGAACAAAAAAGTTTTTCATACAAAGACTTGAAATCTGATTGATCGTTTGTATGGCAGCTATATGATATAGTGGTCCGATCCGACCGATTTTTAAACTTGATCTGCGTGCAATCAATAATGATCTGGTAAAAATTTCAAAACGCTAGCTTTAAAACTAATGTTCATTTTTTGCGTAGAAACAGACGGACAGACGGATAGACGGACAGACGGACACGGCTATATCGACTCGGCTGTTGATGCTGATCAAGAATATATATACTTTATGTGCTTCCTTTAATTCGTTACACATTTCTGGACAAACTTATAATACCATTTTTCAAGGGTAAAAAAAGTAAGAAAAGTTATCTTCGGCTTGCCGAAGATGGTATACCCTTGAAAACAAAAAAGTTTTCCATACAAAGACTTGTTTTCATATCGGTCGTTTGTATGGCAGCTATATGGTATAGTGGTCCGATCCGGGCTAAACTTTCGTGTATGGCTATGTTAAATAAATAAATGTTGAATTCGGTTGCAATAGCTTGGAAAACAAAAAAATGTTCATACAAAGACTTGTTTTCATATCGGTCGTAATAGCTTGCAAAACAAAAAAATTTTGCATACAAAGACTTGTTGTTGTTGTCATATCGGTCGTTTGTATCGCAGCTATGTGATATAGTAGTCCGATCCGGACCAAACTATCACAAATCATGTATGGCTATGTCGAATAAATAAATGTTGAATTCGGTTGCGATAGCTTGGAGAACAAAAAAGTTTTCCATACAAAGGCTTGAAATCTGATTGATCGTTTGTATGGCAGCTATATGATATACTGGTCCGATCCGACCGATTTTTAAACTTGATCTGCGTGCAATCAATAAAATCTGGTAAAAATTTCAAAACGCTAGCTTTAAAACTACTGTCCATTTTTTGCATAGAAACAGACGGACAGGCGGATAGACGGACAGACGGACAGACGAACATGGCTATATCGACTCGGCTGTTGATGGTGATCAAAAATATATATACTTTGTGGGGTTGGAGATGCTTCCTTTAATGCGTTACACATTTCTGGACAAAATTATAATACCCTTTTTTCAGGGTATAAAAAGTAAGAAAAGTTATCTTCGGCTTGCCGAAGATGGTATACCCTTGAAAACAAAAAGTTTTCCATACAAAGACTTGTTTTCATATCGGTCGTAATAGCTTGGAAAACAAAAAAATATTGCATACAAGAACTTGTTTTCATATCGGTCGTTTGTATGGCAGCTATGTGTTATAGTAGTCCGATCCGGATCAGACTTTCACAAATCATGTAAGGCTATGTCGAATAAATAAATGAAGAATTCGGTTGCGATAGCTTGGAGAACAAAAAAGTTTTCCATACAAAGACTTGAAATCTGATTGATCGTTTGTATGACAGCTATATGATATAGTGGTCCGATCCGACCGATTTTTAAACTTGATCTGCGTGCAATCAATAATGATCTGGTAAAAATTTCAAAACGCTAGCTTTAAAACTACTGTCCATTTTTTGCATAGAAACAGACGGACAGACGGATAGACGGACAGACGGACAGACGGACATGGCTATATCGACTCGGCTGTTGATGCTGATCAAGAATATATATACTTTGTGTGCTTCCTTTAATGCGTTACTCATTTCTGGACAAAATTATAATACCATTTTTCAAGGGTAAAAAAGTAAGAAAAGTTATCTTCGGCTTGCTGAATATGGTATACCCTTGAAAACAAAAAGTTTTCCATACAAAGACTTGTTTTCATATCGGTCGTTTGTATGGCAGCTATATGGTATAGTGGTCCGATCCGGACTAAACTTTCGTGTATGGCTATGTCAAATAAATAAATGTTGAATTCGGTTGCAATAGCTTGGAAAACAAAAAAATTTTCATACAAAGACTTGTTTTCATATCGGTCGTAATAGCCTGCAAAACAAAAAAATTTTGCATACAAAGACTTGTTTTCATATCGGTCGTTTGTATCGCAGCTATGTGATATAGTAGTCCGATCCAAACTTTCACAAATCATGTATGGCTATGTCGAATAAATAAATGTTGAATTCGGTTGCGATAGCTTGGAAAACAAAAAAGTTGTCCATACAAAGACTTGAAATCTGATTGATCGTTTGTATGGCAGCTATATGATATAAAGGTCCGATCCGACCGATTTTTAAACTTGATCTGCGTGCAATCAATAAAGATCTGGTAAAAATTTTAAAACGCTAGCTTTAAAACTACTGTCTATTTTTCGCATAGAAACAGATGGACAGGCGGATAGACGGACAGACGGACATGGCTATATCGACTCGGCTGTTGATGGTGATCAAGAATATATATACTTTGTGGGGTCGGAGATGCCTCCTTTAATGCGTTACACTTTTTTGGACAAAATTGCCGAAGATGGTAGTCCGATCCGGACTAAACTTTCACAAATCGTGTATGGCTATGTCAAATAAATAAATGTTGAATTCGGTTGCAAAAGCTTGGAAAACAAAAAAGTTTTCCATACAAAGACTTGTCTTCATATCGGTCGTAGGTTGGAAAACAAAAAAATTTTGCATACAAACACTTGTTTTCATATATTTCGTTTGTGTAGCAGCTATATGATATAGTGGTCCGATCCAGACTAAACTTTCACAAATCGTGTATGGCTATGTCAAATAAATAAATGTTGAATTCGGTTGCAAAAGCTTGGAAAACAAAAAAGTTTTCCATACAAAGACTTGCTTTCATATCGGTCGTAATAGCTTGGAAAACAAAAAAATTTTGCATACAAAGACTTGTTTTCATATCGGTCGTTTGTATGGCAGCTATGTGATATAGTAGTCCGATCCGAACCAAACTTTCACAAATCATATGTATATGGCTATATCGAATAAATAAATGTTGAATTCGGTTGCGATAGCTTGGAGAACAAAAAAGTTTTCCATACAAAGACTTGAAATCTGATTGATCGTTTGTATGGCAGCTATCCGACCGATTTTTAAACTTGATCTGCGTGCAATCAATAATGATCTGGTAAAAATTTCAAAACTTTAGCTAGCATGGCTATATCGACTCGGCTGTTGATGCTGATCAAGAATATATATACTTTGTGGGGTCGGAGATGCTTCCTTTAATGCGTTACACATTTCTGGACAAAATTATAATACCCCTTTTGAAGGGTATAAAAAGTAAGAAAAGTTATCTTCGGCTTGCCCAAGATGTTATACCCTTGAAAACAAAAAAAGTTTTCCATACAAAGAATTGTTTTCATATCGGTCCGTTGTATGGCAGCTATGTGATATAGTAGTCCGATCCGAACCAAACTTTCACAAATCATATGTATATGGCTATATCGAATAAATAAATGTTGAATTCGGTTGCGATAGCTTGGAGAACAAAAAAGTTTTCCATACAAAGACTTGAAATCTAATTGATCGTTTGTATGGCAGCTGTATTATATAGTGGTCCGATCCGACCGATTTTTAAACTTGATCTGCGTGCAATGAATAAGGATCTGATAAAAATTTCAAAACGGTAGCTTTAAAAATACTGTCTATTTTTTGCGTAGAAACAGACGAACAGGCGGATGATGGACAGACGGATATGGATATATCGACTCGGCTGTTGATCCTGATCAAGAATATATATACTTTGTGGGGTCGGAGATGTGTCCTTTAATTCGTTACACATTTCTGGACAAAATTATAATACCCTTTTTCAAGGGTATAAAAAGAAAGAAAAGTTATCTTCGGCTTGCCGAAGATGGTATACCCTTGAAAACAAAAAAGTTTTCCATACAAAGACTTGTTTTCATATCGGTCGTTTGTATGGCAGCTATATGATATAGTGGTCCGATCCGGACTACACTTTCACAAATCGTGTATGGCTGTGTCAAATAAATAAATGTTGAATTCGGTTGCAATAGCTTGGAAAACAAAAAAGTTTTCCATACAAAGACTTGTTTTCATATCGGTCGTAATAGCTTGGAACACAAAAAAATTTTGCATACAAAGACTTGTTTTCATATCGGTCGTTTGTATGGCAGCTATATGATATAGTGGTCCGATCCGACCGATTTTTAAACTTGATCTGCGTGCAATCAATAATGATCTGGTAAAAATTTCAAAACGCTAGCTTTAAAACTACTGCCTATTTTTTGCATAGAAACAGACGGACAGACGGATAGACGGACAGACGGATAGACGGACAGACGGACATAGATATATCGACTCGACAGTTGATCGTGATCAGGAATATATATACTTTGTGGGGTCGGAAATCTTTCCTTTAATGCGTTACACATTTTTGGACAAAATTATAATACCCTTTTTCAAGGGTATAAAAAGTAAGAAAAGTTATCTTCGGCTTGCCGAAGTGGTATACCCGTGAAAACAAAAAAAATTTCCATACAAAGACTTGTTTTCATATCGGTCGATTGTATGGCAGCTATATGGTATAGTGGTCCGATCCGGACTAAACTTTCACAAATCATGTATGGCTATGTCGAATAAATAAATGTTGAATTCGGTTGCGATAGCTTGGAGAACAAAAAAGTTTTCCATACAAAGACTTGAAATCTGATTGATCGTTTGTATGGCATCTATATGATATAGTGGTCACATCCGACCGATTTTTAAACTTGATCTGCGTGCAATCATTAATGATCTGGTAAAAATTTCAAAACGCTAGCTTTAAAACTACTGTCTACTTTTTGCATAGAAACAGACAGCTAGACGGACAGACGGACAGACGGACATGGCTATATCGACTCGGCTGTTGATGCTGATCCAGAATATATAAGTTAACACAAGCCAACGTACTAGAACAGTTGGCTCAGTGTGCGAAATATGATATAAAAACGTCAAAAGTGCTGACCCGGCATTGGGCCGGAAACTTGTGCGCAGACGGCAATCACAGCATATTTGCGTGGCCGCTGCGATTCCTTTGTTAGCTTTAAAAATTATTTTATACTTTAGTTCGTTTTGAAGCCTCATTGAATAAAGAGCACAAGCTCGTATGAGAACAACTCCGGCAACAGCCGTTATTCTTTTTATTAATATAAAACTGACTGAGTCCCTAGGCCAGCAGTTAAGAAGGGCAGTCCCCCTTCCATCAAAATCTTCTTAATTGGCGCTCAACTAGTGGTAAAAACCACCACCGACCACCACCACCACCATCACCAACACCGGCCACACAGCGAGAAAATTCACGACAGCGGTGCGGGAAAAGTGAAGGGAATTAGTGATCAAACAAACACACCCACACCAGAAAAAAATCATGTGAGTGGGAACCGATGCTAAACGCATTTTAAGTCTGCACAGAAACGTTTTTTTTTTTTAAAAATTAAATTTAAATTTAAAAATTTAAAACAAAACAAAAAATTTTTTTAAATTTGAAAATTTTTATTTAACTTTAATTTAAATAAAAAGTATAAAATATAGTAATAAAATAAATTAATAATTCATTAATCCAGCAAATACACTGAAACGTGGTCTCGTGTCAATGGGAATAAAAACAAAAAAATATAATTATTCTTCATAACAGCGCATACGTTCGCTTCTTATTTGTTATTGTTGTTTTTTGTTTCCGTTCGACGTAAGCGCGATATTCGACGCTGCAGTCTTTGTCTTTATTTTTTTTGTTTGTTTGTCTTTGGTCAACTGCTACCCACACAGGCAGCTTTTGCATACCTAAGCGAATTGGACTGCTCATGCAGCCCACATTCTCACAGTATAGGAATAATAAACCGTACTCCACAGACTCAGAGTCTGCTAACGAAGATCAAGCTTCCCCTCTGAGACGCGTAACCGCGAATCCCCCTGAAATGGCGATAGACCCAGAACAGCTCAAAGCTGTAATACAGGCAGTTGTGGCCAATACTTTGGCGGACGAAGCTGCCAAAAATGAACTCGCGCGAAATGAAGTGCGTCAGAAAATTCAGGAGCTGTCCAGCCAGTTGGCAACAACGCATGTCGCGTCCACCTCACCAGTGGCCCCCGTAATTAGAACTTACGAGCCAATAGACATTACTAATAATTCCCCATGTAGCATGACTTTAGATGCTGTTATATATTTGCCTGAATTCTCGGGATCACAGGAATCGTATGTTTCCTGGCGACAAGCGGCGATTGCTGCGTATCGCATATTTAAGGATTTCAACGGCACCTCTCGCCATTACTAGGCAGTAACAATTATTAGGAACAAAGTTAGGGGCGCGGCCAATCACGTTTTATCCTCGTTTGGCACTGTACTGAATTTCGATGCTATTATAAATCGGCTCGATTTCACTTACAGTGACAAGCGCCCAATGCATGTCATTGAACAGGACATGAGTACTTTAAGACAGGGGAACATGACCCTGTTACAGTATTATGATGGGGTCGAGAAAAAACTCACCCTACTTACAGATAAAGCTCATATGTCTCACCAGCCATCGGCGGCAAAGACATTGTGCGAAAAGTTCCGAGAGGACGCCTTGCGTATTTTCATATCGGGACTTAAACGTAACCTCACTGATGCTTTTCGCGGCAAATCCGAAAGACATGCCGTCAGCTTTGGCCTTAGCACAAGAAGTGGAATCTAACCACGAGAGGTACATTTTTGCAGCCAGTTTTGCAAAAAGTCAAGAAGACAAAGATCGCAAACCTGCTGCAAAAACGCAGGTTTGTGAACATGACAGGTATGACCACCAAGACCCACAACATTATAATACCAAAAACCCACATTTTAATAGGCAGCATAAGGCACAGGTGCACGCCGACCCGCAAAGTGCCAAAAATTACAAAGGCAACGGCACACCAGAGCCTATGGAGGTCGATCCATCATTTTCTAAATTGCTGCAGCCGACCCAGGCAAATGCCTACCAGAACAGAAGACCAGCCACCTCTGAGCGCACAGGCGCTGTGAGGAAACAACAAAAAATCAACTTCATTATGCAGAATGCGGAGGAAAACGCAGGAGCATACGCCGCCGCCGCCTCCAAAGCGGCATCGAAAATAGACGACGATGCCATTGCCGAGTATGATTCTGACTACGTCAATTTTTTGGGGGAAAATTCCTGTTAACCGTCATCGGACGAAGAGTAGCGGGGGTAACAATGAATTTCCTTCAGGACACCGGCGCGTCAAAAAATTTTATCCGACCTCGCAAAGAGCTAAAGGATATCCGCCCGGTGAACTCACCTTTCGAAATTCACTCTATCCACGGCACCACCACCGTTACAGAAAAATGCTTCGTCTCTATTTTTAATTTAAAAGCGACCTTTTTCATTCTACCAGATCTTACAACATTCGACGGGATAATCGGGGCCGATCTGTTAACACAGGCCGGTGCATCACTTTGCCTTGCTTCCGCCCAACTCAAGTGGGGTAAGGAAGTTGAGAAGATTTCATTCCATAAATGCACTGAAGTCAACTTCACTAACGTGGAGTGCACAGATGCACCACCTTTGGTGAAGAAGGCATTTCTGGGAATGATAAAAAGCCGCAATAACGCCTTCGCAGATCCCAACGAGGCCCTGCCATATAACACATCGGTAGTAGCCACAATTAGGACGACTAGCGAAGAGCCCATTTACGCAAAATTATATCCATACCCCATGGGGGCAGCAGATTTCGTCAACAACGAAATCCAAGACCTGCTTAAAAATGGTATAATTCAGAAGTCGGTGTCTCCTTATAACAACCCAATATGGGTGGTTGATAAAAAAGGAACCGACGAGGCCGGCAATCAGAATAAACGATTGGTCATAGACTTTCGTAAACTAAACGAAAGAACTATCCCAGAAAAATACCCGATGCCAGATATCTCCATGATACTGGGCAACTTGGGCAAGGCCAAATTCTTCACGACATTGGACCTCAAGTCCGGGTATCACCAGATCGTCTTAGCGGAAAATGACCGCGAAAAAACTTCCTTCTCCGTAAACGGAGGGAAGTACGAATTCAAAAGACTTCCCTTTGGCTTGAGAAATGCTGCCAGCATCTTCCAGAGAGCCATTGATGACATTCTCAGAGAGCAAATCGGCAAGACTTGCTATGTCTACGTCGACGATGTAATAATCTTCTCAGAAAATGAGAATGCTCATGTCAAGCACGTGGATTGGGTTTTAAAAACCATAAGCGATGCAAATATGAGAGTCTCAGTAAAAAAGTCAACCTTTTTTAAAAAAAGCGTTAACTTTCTCGGCTTTATAGTTACCAGCGATGGCACTACCACCGAACCAGAAAAGGTCAGGGCCATAAAAGAGTTCCCTGAACCAAAAACAGTATTTGAAGTTAGATCGTTCCTAGGTCTCGCGAGCTATTACAGACGCTTCATTTAGGACTTTGCAGCCATAGCAAGGCCTATTTCGGATATCTAAAAGGGCGAAAATGGAAGTGTAAGCAGACATAGATCGCGACACATCCAAGTACAATTCGATGAGGCGCAAAAAAATTCTTTCGAAAAACTGCGGAACATTTTGGCATCCGAAGATGTTATGCTCAGATACCCGGACTACAAGAAGCCATTCCATCTAACGACGGATGCTTCAGCCTACGGCATTGGCGCAGTGCTTTCACAAGAGAACCGTCCTATTACAATGATCTCGAGGACATTAAAGGATACGGAAATGAACTACGCCACAAACGAAAGGGAATTATTAGCCATCGTTTGGGCGTTGGCCAAGCTGCGACACTATTTATATGCGGTGAAAGATATAACTATCTTCACCGATCATCAGCCATTGTCATTCTCGGTATCAGATTCTAACCCTAACGCGAAAATTAAAAGGTGGAAGGGTCGCAGCGAGGAAACGGGTGCGAAGGTAGTCTATAAACCGGGAAAAGAAAATTTAGTTGCTGGTGCCCTATCTAGGCAGCAAGTTAATGCCATAGAAGATCAGGACGCGGAATTATGCGTCGCGACCATTCACAGTGAGATTTCCCTCACACATACCATAGAAACAACGGATAAGCCCCTAAACTGCTTCCAGAACCAACTAATTCTGGAAGAGGCCCGCTTTCCGCTAAAAGGCTATTTCGTTCTCTTTAAAGACAAGAAACGACATTCGATCAACTTCACCGATAAGGAGTCATTACTCAATGACCTTGCGGATACAATAGTCCCCAGAGGCGTAAACGCCCTCCACTGCGATTTGCACACGCTAGCAATGGTGCAGCACGAATTAGTCCGGAGATTCCCGACTACAAAATTCTGGCACTGCAAAAACCGTGTTACAGACATTTTTGGGATCGAGGAAAGAAGGGAAATCATACTAGCAGAACACAATAGGGCCCACCGGTCGGCCCAGGAAAATGTGAAACAAGTTCTCACAGAGTACTACTTCCCAAAAATGGCCAAACTGGCCAATGAAATTGTCCAAAACTGCAAGACATGCGCGAAAGCTAAATATGATAGGCATCCGAAGAAACAAGAGATTGGCGAGTCACCGATTCCCTCTCATGTAGGAGAAATGCTACACATAGACATTTTCTCGACGGATAAAAAATATTTTCTCACTTGCATTGACAAGTTTTCGAAATTCGCCGTCGTACAGCATGTGCCGTCAAGAACAATTGAGGATTTGAAACCGGCCTTGTTACAGGTCATGAATTTCTTCCCAAAGGCCAAAGTGATTTACTACGACAACGAATCATCGTTAAAATCGCACACGATCACGACCATGCTAGACAACCATTTCGGCGTCCGCATCACGAATGCGCCACCCCTTTACAGTGTATCAAACGGGCAAATGGAGCGTTTTCACAGCACTCTGCTAGAGCTCGCCAGGTGCCTAAAAATTAACAAAGGCTTGAGTGATACCGTGGAAATAATCTTGGTAGCAACTACCAGATATAACAAATCAATCCATTCGGTCACCGATAAGAGGCCAGTCGACGTAATACAAGAATACACGGACGACACACAGGAACGGATTGCTGACAAAATTAAGAGAGCCCAGGACGCGCTAAGGTCTAGGGAGAATGCTTCTCGACAAAACAAAGTCTTTGAAGTTGGCGAAAAGGTTTTGGTCAAAACTAATAGAAGGCTTGGCAATAAACTCACTCCCTTGTGTGAGGAAAAAGCCATACAAGCAGACCTGGGGACGACGGTCCTCATTGAAGGGAGGGTGGTCCACAAGGACAACTTAAAATGACTCTCTCGCTCAATTTTAAATTTTTTATTATTACCAGCCACTTGGCAAACTTCCATTTAGTAGACATTAAGTCCGTTGCCAAAGGCGCGATGTTTTAGTTTTAGGATAAAAGTAATTGGTGATGGGATAAACCTCAGCGAACAAGAAAAAGCGACCAAAAATATACATTTCCACAGGCGCGATGTTTTAGTTTTAGGATAAAAGTAATTGGTGATGGGATAAACCTCAGCGAACAAGAAAAAGCGACCCAAAATATACATTTCCACAGGTGCAGAGTTTTCATCCTCCTCTCACTGGCATTGGTGTCAGCGCACATCACTAACTACTCACAAACAAGGTAAATCCCCATCATAGATGGAGAGATCCTGGTGTGGGAGGAGCTCGCGTCTGTGACCCACTCGGCAAATATTTCGGAACTCATAAAAATACCCAAATTGACACCGGCCATTTATACGAGACACTGCTGGCTAGGAATATAATACTAATGATGGAGTTACAGAATTTAATGTTGGCTGTAACACTGGCGAAAAACAATATAGGCAGTCCAAGTCCTAGATCATGCAGACTTAAAATCAGTTTGGCTGAAAGAGCCCACAGATACCCCCATAGTGGATCTTATGTCCCCATCGTCCGTAAAAATACTACAATCCTCTAACATGATACACTTTATTATTAAGTTTCCCAAAGTAAAATTATCTTGTAAGAAGGTCACTATTTTCCCGGTCACATGCAAAGGAGTTATGCTGCGGATAACCAACAACATGGTGGCAAAGTGTGGAGAAGAAGTCCATACAATTAAAGATTGCACCCCAAGGCGGGGGCTACCTTTTGCCAACTATCAACAGAGAGCTCATGCGCCAGGGAACTACACGCAGGCGTCCAGCGCATTGCGAGTCGCAACCAAGCGACCTACACCCGCTTACCCGCGTGGGTGAGGGAATCATCATCATCAATGACCGGCCAGCCAGGGTCACGGTGGACAACGGAACAGAAGTCTACCTACGTGGCACACATCTCATCACCTTCAACGATCGCGATTCATAAATCACGACAAGGCCCAAACAAGAGCTCCAGGGGTAGCGAGTTCCCCATCATTGAATATCACCGCCAACAGAGATATTCTGAGTCTCCCCTATCTTCATCAGCTGAGTGAACGTAACTTGGAGTTCATCAAAGAGTTCGGGAGAGAAATTGATGCTAACCATTCACATCGCATAATATTTATCGCAGCAGCGATTTGTTGTGCAATGATTTGTATCGGCATCACCTGTCTACGGTTCATCGGAGCGCGGAGATCTGCAATTCAACTAAACGGGATGATCGCCGAGTTAGGACCAACCGAGGACGGCCGGAATCTAGAAGGGGGAGTAGTTAACACAAGCCATCGTACTAGAACAGTTGGCTCAGTGTGCGAAATCTAATATATAAAATTCTGCTGTCACGCCAATACAGCCCGTCGTACCAGAGAAGATTGCGCAGGAGATCGCCTCCCTAAAAAATGGCAAGTCACCAGGTCCTGATCGTATCGATGCAACAGCACTGAAAGTGTTGCCCCTAATCTGTTCCCAAAGGCTGCCCAACATATGAAACAGCTGCCTCCGTCTAGGGTACTTCCCGAAAGAGTGGAAGCGAGCGGAAGTAATTGTCCTCCTCAAGCCTGGGAAACCTGAAGACAACCTAGCATCGTATCGTCCGATTAGTTTGCTGGCAATTCTATCTAAAATACTTGAAAGAGTATTTTTGCGTAGAGTACTGCCAGTATTGGACGAGGCCGGTCTGATCCCTGATCACCAGTTTGGCTTCAGACGCCTTCATGGAACCCCTGAGAAATGCCAACGGATTGTTGAGAGCATACTTGAGGCCTTCGAAAAGAAGAAGTACTACTGCGCCGTTATGCTAGATGTAAAACAGTCGTTTGACAGAGTCTGGCACCCTGGACTACTTTTCAAAATTAAATCCCACCTCCCAAGTTCCCATTTCGCCTTCCTCAAGTCATACACAGAGGGAAGAGAATTCCGAGTGAGATGCGGATCATCAATCAGCACCCCTAGGCCCATAAGAGCAGGAGTACCACAAGGCAGTGTTCTTGGACCCATCTAATACACACTCTACACAGCGGACCTCCCCATCACACCCTCTCGGAACTCACAGTAGCCACTTATGCCGATGACACCGCCTTCCTAGCCTCCGCCACAGATCCTCAGGAAGCATCAGCCATCATCCAGAGGCAACTGAATTCCCTCGGTCCATGGCTGAAACGATGGAACATCGTGGTCAACGCGGAGAAATCCTCACAAACAACCTTCGCACTACGCAGGGGAGAATGCCCCTCCGTCACACTCAACGGGGAAACCATCCCAAATAATAACACTCCCAAATATCTAGGGCTGACACTGGACCGCAGGCTCACATGGCGTCCGCACCTAATCAATAAGCGCAACCAGGCCAACCTACGGCTCAAGCAACTGCATTGGCTCCTGGGAAGGAGGTCCAAACTCAAACTAAAATTCAAGCTGCTTATTTATAAGGTAGTGCTTAAGCCAATCTGGAGATATGGGATACAGTTGTAACATAAAAAGACTGGACAACCATCCCAACCACCTGGCCATCATCCTCCTAGGTAATAGGCAATCCCCAAGACGCCTGAAAAGGAAACACCCGCTTGATCTCCCCAACCAATAGACCCCTAAGTCAACCTCATAAGATATACATTCCCTTAAGTCAAGGTCTCCCCCTAACCATTTAATGATTGTCCAATTGGACAGATTTTAAATACAAATTAAGAATGTTATAAAAAAAAAAAAAAAAACGGTGTTTGTATCCAAACTCCTCCGAAACTACTTGACCGATTTGGATGAAATTTTAAGGGGATATTCTGTAGGCCTGAGAATCGGCTAACATCTATTTTTCGTACCCCTAACCGATAAGGGTTGTCCACCCCTAACATTTTTTTATTTTGTCAAGTTTTCTTGTTAAAATTTTTTTGTTTTCAATTTTTTTTTCAATGTGGCATTAGAAAATACGTTTATCCAGCATTTTAAATGGAAAGTTCCGAGGTGAAAAGATATTGATACTGCGAATCCCTATTCTCCCGACAGATGTGCCATGTCCATTTAAACGAATCCAGTTTCCCATTCGGTTGGCATTTGCCATGACAATTAATAAGTCCCAAGGCCAAACAATGTCCATTTGTGGCTTAGATTTGAGCACACCATGTTTTTCACATGATCAATTATACGTTGCATGCTCGCGAGTGGGTAAACCCTCCAGTTTGTTTGTCCTAGCGAAAAATGGGCTAACCAAGAATATTGTGCACGCCATAGCATTGAGAGAATAAATTTAAATAAGTTTAACAAATTATTGTTCAGTGTTATGTTATTTGCACATTTCATTTTCGTGAACAGCGCTCCACGCCTCTCATTCATATACCACATCCTTACATACTTGCAATAATAGTTGTTTTCATCCTAGACAGAGATAAAAATGGTTTTTGTTTATACAGCATGAATTGAATCACGGATAGGTGGGACGAAGTCCACCAGGTCACCTAGTATGATATAAAAACGTCAAATGTGCTGACCCGGCATTGGGCCGGAAACTTGTGCGCAGCCGGCAATCACAGCATATTTGAGTGGCCGCTGCGATTCTTTTGTTAGCTTTAAGAATCATTTTATGTTTCAGTTCGTTTTGAAGCCTCATACAATAAAGAGCACAAGCTCATATAAGAACAACTCCGGCAACAGCCGTTACATATTTTTTTATTAAACTGACTCAGAACTGACTGAGTCCCTAGGCCAGCAGTTAAGAAGGGTAGTCCCCCTTCCAACATAATCTTCATAATTTATACTCATCTTTTTGTTGGTCAGCCTTCAATAACGGCTGAGACAATCCAGGTAACTTTTTTTTCACTCGCACGATGCTCTGTCTTAAAGTAGATTCCACTTCTTGTGCTAAGGCCAAAGCTGACGGCATGTCTTTCGGCTTTGCCGCGAAAAGCATCAGTGAGGTTACGTTTAAGTCCCGAGATGAAAATACGCAAGGCGTCCTCTCGGAACTTTTCGCACAATGTCTTTGCCGCCGATGGCTGGTGAGACATATGAGCTTTATCTGTAAGTAGGGTGAGTTTTTTCTCGACCTCATCATAATACTGTAACAGGGTCATGTTCCCCTGTCTTAAAGTACTCATGTCCTGTTCAATGACATGCATTGGGCGCTTGTCACTGTAAGTGAAATCGAGCCGATTTATAATAGCATCGAAATTCAGTACAGTGCCAAACGAGGATAAAACGTTATTGGCCGCCCCCCTAACTTTGTTCCTAATAATTGTTACTGCCTCCTAATGGCGAGAGGTGCCGTTAAAATCCTTAAATATGCGATACGCAGCAATCGCCGCTTGTCGCCAGGAAACATACGATTCCTGTGATCCCGAGAATTCAGGCAAATATATAACAGCATCTAAAGTCATGCTACATGGGGAATTATTAGTAATGTCTATGGGTTCGTAAGTTCTAATTACGGGGGCCACTGCTGAGGTGGACGCGACATGCGTTGTTGCCAACTGGCTGGACAGCTCCTGAATTTTCTGACGCACTTCATTTCGCGCGAGTTCATTTTTGGCAGCTTCGTCCGCCAAAGTATTGGCCACAACTGCCTGTATTACAGCTTTGAGCTGTTCTGGGTCTATCGCCATTTCAGGGGGATTCCCGGTTACGCGTCTCAGAGGGGAAGCTTGATCTTCGTTATCAGACTCTGAGTCTGTGGAGTACGGTTTATTATTCCTATACTGTGAGAATGTGGGCTGCATGAGCAGTCCAATTCGCTTAGGTGTGCAAAAGCTGCCTGTGTGGGTAGCAGTTGACCAAAGACAAACAAACAAAAAAAATAAAGACAAAGACTGCAGCGTCGAATATCGCGCTTACGTCGAACGGAAACAAAAAACAACAATAACAAATAAGACGCGAACGTATGCGCTGTTATGAAGAATAATTATATTTTTTTGTTTTTATTCCCATTGACACGAGACCACGTTTCAGTGTATTTGCTGGATTAATGAATTATTAATTTATTTTATTACTATATTTTATACTTTTTATTTAAATTAAAGTTAAATAAAAATTTTCAAATTTAAAAAAATTTTTTGTTTTGTTTTAAATTTTTAAATTTAAATTTAATTTTTTAAAAAAAAAAAAAACGTTTCTGTGCAGACTTAAAATGCGTTTAGCATCGGTTCCCACTCACATGATTTTTTTCTGGTGTGGGTGTGTTTGTTTGATCACTAATTCCCTTCACTTTTCCCGCACCGCTGTCGTGAATTTTCTCGCTGTGTGGCCGGCGTTGGTGATGGTGGTGGTGGGTGGTGGTTTCTACCACTAGTTGAGCGCCAACTAAGAAGATTATGATGGAAGGGGGACTGCCCTTCTTAACTGCTGGCCTAGGGACTCAGTCAGTTTTATTTTAATAAAAAGAATAACGGCTGTTGCCGGAGTTGTTCTCATACGAGCTTGTGCTCTTTATTCAATGAGGCTTCAAAACGAACTAAAGTATAAAATGATTTTTAAAGCTAACAAAGGAATCGCAGCGGCCACGCAAATATGCTGTGATTGCCGTCTGCGCACAAGTTTCCGGCCCAATGCCGGGTCAGCACTTTTGACGTTTTTATATCATATTTCGCACACTGAGCCAACTGTTCTAGTACGTTGGCTTGTGTTAACTTATATACCTCTAATGTGGAGTAGGTGGACAGCGATGGTAGCACAACACAGGTTGGCGGATCTGGCAACGTCGATCGGCAGTCGTCGTGGGGCAGTATTTAAGGTGAAACTGTGTAAATACTTTCCCTTTATGTGAAATTACGTCAGAAACTGAAAAATTGCTGTGTGTATGTGTTGGCGTTGTTTCAAAGAAAAGAAAAGGTAAAAAACAGAGACAAATGCCAAGTGTGTCAAGTTCAAAAGCAGCAGCAAGAAAGAAATATACGAAAGAATCATCAGAAAATTACAGTGAAACACCATGTCGCGACAAATAAATATACGAGGATATACATGAGGACAAGCACAAGAGAAAAAGCGAGAAACGTTGTTCTAGGAATCGGAGCTGGTAGGCTCGTATGAAGAATTGAAAGCACCGCTGTTAACTGAGTTCGAACGAAAAAAGGAAAAAACTGCAAACGGGGAGTTTCCATGAAAACGTCTTGCAGATGAAGAAAAATTGCTGCGCTGGGCCAAGTTGAAACCAAGTCTGTAATACGTTATGTTGTGAATAGACTGAGCATCAAAGCCGAATACAAATTTAAGTTCATCAATATGTGAACTTAAAGAACGGTATGAAAATTTTGGAATTAGTAGATGAAAGCAAGACAAAAAGCAACTTTACAGCAGCGGCCAGTAACAGCATAATAACAACAATAAAAAGACGTTGCTTCAATTGTGGATCGACAAAATGTTTCCGTTGCAGCCAAAGCGGTCACATATGTACAAATTGTCCAACAACAGCAGCTACAGCAGAAACAAGGGTTGTACAAAATGAAAGGCGACTCAAAACAGTAAGAGTGAACAACGTACAGGTAAATTGTCTGGACACAGGAGCAGATGTGACACTTCTCAAGAAAAATGTTTACGACCGAATTCATAACGTCCAGCTGCAGAATTACATGTTGAATTTACGGGGTGTAGGCAACAACATCACCCGTCCAGTTGGTTGCTTTGTAGCAGAGGTTGATGTTTTTGAGAAAAAATATCTCACAAACTGGATAGAAGTTTTCTTCCCCGCTGGGGGAGAAAACTTGTGAAAACCTGAATCAGATAAGTATTTGTCGGGAATTTACTTGGTTTATAAGATTTGAGGTTATAAAATGGAAATAAATGATGATGAAAAGGTATGAGAGAGAGAGAGAGAGCGCTTTATTGAGTGAGCGCGTGTATGAGAGTTTCTGTATGAGAACGCTGTGGGGAAGGAGAGTGAAAATCCCTGCTGAGCGTGGCGTAATGAGAGGTGAGGAGGAAGAAGAAATAGGAAGAAGAAACGAGAAGATGAAGTACAGTTCGAATAGCCCTCCGAGTAGAACAGAGGTGACCATTGCGACTCGCTGTGTGACAGAGCAAGTAATTATAAAATATGAACGCCGCTAATAAAAGTCCATCTCCGACATCAGAAGTGGGATCACCACACCTACAAAACAATTTGGAACAAAATTTACGCGAGATAGTCGAAAGGCAAAATAAAATGATAGCTGAATTATTAAAAGTGTCGGTGCCTGGCGCACGTGCTGTTTCCGGGACTCTACCGACATTCAACCCCGAAGCCGCTGACGCCGACGCAGCTGCATGGTGCAAAACGGCTAATATGATTCTGTGTGAACATCCTCAAGAAGGCGCATCTTTGATGATGATGCTCAGCAAATCACTTCTCGGCAGTGCATCGCAGTGGCTTTCGCAAATTTGTTTTCCTGGAATGAGCTGGCTGCAGTTCAAGGAATTGTTCTTGGAACGCTATGAAGGCAACGAGACAACGGCTGCAGTGTTGCTGAACATGCTGAAAGGACGCCCAAATCAAGATGAATGCCTTTCGGTGTACTCCAGCCGTTTGGTTACAACTTGACTGACCAAGTGGAAGGAAATGACGCACGAAGAGAATGCGGTATCATTGGTCCTGGCACATACATCGCAAATCCACCACAGACTTCGGCATTTGGTTTTCACAACGAACTTAAAGACACGTGCGGAGCTACAACAACAACTCAGAGCCCACTCGTTCGTCAGAAATGCCGAATTCGCTGAAATCGAGCAAGGCCCCGAAAAGAAGAGGCACAAAATGCAAACACCGATTAGATGCCATAGTTGTGGTAAACTCGGACACAAGGCAATGGAGTGCCGAAAGAGAAGAGCAGAAGAAAGGAACGAGAGAAACGAGACGAGACCAGGCTTTGGCGGCGGCAGATCTACAGTTACGTGTTTCAAATGTGGCAACGTTGGACATATTGCATCGAAGAGACCACCAACAGCGAATACAACCATAGAGAGGAGAGTCGACACGTGTGCGGTGCCAAGCTTGCCGTCAAGAGATGCCATAATCCTGTAGTTTTGAGAGACATGGGCGACAATGTTGTCAAGAGTAATTTGCAAATTCTGTCCACTCTTGGTTTTGGAGTAATGTTGGAAAGTGAGAGGTTCGATATTTGCAAAACACAGACGGTTTTATCGATGAATGACGATGGCATGTTAAATAGGGTCGACTTAATTGCTAGTGATAAGCGTCCCATGTAGGCGTGTGACCACGGGTTCACTGGAGGTCCGTTTGAGGACTGTTCAAAGGCGACCGTGTCGCCTCGGCGACGACAAAGGGCGGATGGTAAGGAGTAAAATTGATCAAATGTTGGAAGCGAAGGTGGTTAGACCAAGTGGCTCTCCCTTCGCTAGCCCTATGTTACTTGTGAAAAAGAAAGACGCCAGTGATAGGCTTTGTATTGACTATCGTGAGTTGAACGCAAATACAGTGTCAGATAAGTATCCCTTGCCGTTAATATCAGACCAGATTAATCGCTTACGTGGCGGGAAATATTTTTCCAGTTTGGATATGGCCAGTAGTTTTTATCAGGTGCCAATTCACCCCGATTCTGTTGAGAGGACAGCTTTTGTGACCCCTGAAGGTCAATATGAGTTTTTGGCAATGCAGTTCGGATTGAAGAATGCGTCATCTGTTTTTCAGCGTGCCATAGTCCGAGCCCTGGGGAATTAAGTTAATACCTATGCTGTGGTCTACATTGATGATGTGTTGATTGTCTCAGATTCTGAAAAGGAAGGGTTCGAAAAATTGGATAAAGTGCTAAGAGTGTTTTCAATATTAGGGTTATCTTTCAATGTAAAAAAAAAAATGTCAATTTCTGCGAAAGGAAATAGAATACTTGGGTTTCGTTGTAAAGGAGGGTGAACTGAAGCCCAATCCACAAAAAATTCAGGCATTATCTCAACTCCCAGAACCAGGTTTAATCACACAGATATGACAGTTTATTGGTTTAGCATCCTACTGCAGGCAGTTCGTCCCTAGATTTTCGGAAGTGATGAAACCGTTGTACCAATTAACTTCGAAATTAAATGATTTCAAATGGGAAAAACAACATGAGGAAATTCGTCAAGGAATCATTAAAGTCCTGATCAGTGATCCAGTATTAATCATTTTTTTGACCCCAAATTTCCATTTGGATTGCATACGGATGCGAGCGCAAATGGTTATGGCGCTTTGTTATTGCACAAAGTAGAAGGAAAACGCAGGGTAGTCGAGTATTATAGCAAATGCACCACGTTAGCAGAATCTAAATACCACTCTTATGAGCTCGAAACATTGGCAGTCCTTAATTCCATCAAGCACTTCCGTCATTATTAAACCGGTAGACAGTTTACTGTGTATACAGACTGCAATTCTATTAAGGCGAGTCAGGACAAAAAGGTATTGACTCCGCAAGTGCATCGATGGTGGTCATTCATGCAACTCTTTAAGTTCCACGTTGAATATCGTAAAGGAAGCCAAATGGCTCATGTTTATTGATTATCAAGGAATCCTGTAGCTGTAGAAGCACAGCCAAATACGAGTAAAGTTGTGGAAGTACGAGTTGACTTGGCAACTATCACACACAACTGGCTAGTATCCGAGCAGCAGCGCGATGAAAACATATCGAATATTATGGGCGAGTTGAATAGTGACGAGATGCATAGAGAATTAGCGAACACGTATGAGATTATTCAAAGAAATGGCAAGACGCGATGCTTGCCTGTTATTCCGAGGGCGTTTCGATGGTCCGTTGTTAATCATATACACGAGGCCATAATGCACAAAATTTAAAAAATGCTCTTATTCAAGAACCTGTGTTGAAGCTGTACCACCGCAATGCCAGAACGGAAGTTCACACTGATGCATCAGAGGAGATGATTTGGTGCTGTTCTCATGCAGTGGCTCGACGATAAGCTGTTCCCAGTACACTTCTGGAGTAAAAAAGACAACGGATTCAAGCTGATAACTGATTGTGCTGCGTTCAGCGTTCAGTGGGTAATTTACCTTCAGGACTTCGATTTTGAAGTGGAGCATCATCCAGGTGACTGTTAAAGTCGTTATCCGCAGCCCGCAGCGAGTTATGCTCATGTCATTGGAAATAACTACAAGAATCAAGAATGCCCAAGCAAATGATACAATGATTAAAACTGTTGCAGAAATTCTCAAGAGTAGGCTGTATGAAGATTTTAAGGGAAAAGGTGGTCGGATTTATAAGGCCGTGTCTGGAAACGATTTAATAGTTGTCCCCAAGGTAATGGAGCATGAATCAATTGTCGACGAATGTCGTCCATTTTGGGGTACAAAAAACAATGCACGGTGTCCAACAAAGCTATTGGATACCACACTTGGAGAAAAAAGTAAATGAAGTTGTTAACAATTGCATAAAGTGTATCATTTACAAAGGCTTGGCACGAAGGAGGGATTTCTGAGCTGCATAGACAAAGGAGATAAACCGCAGATTACTTGGGTCCTATGGACGCTAATTGTAAGCAATAAAAATATATTTATACTAATTAATTATTATTACTAATTAATAAATAAATAATAAAATGCCAAATAATAAATAACAAAATATTTAACCAGAATTACAACATTGTTCAGTTCAATAAACTAAACATCCGCCTTTCCAACGAGAACTGCAACATTGTAATACATTGTTCAGTTCAATTAATTATTATTAATAAATAATAACACAATTAATAATTAACTAAACATCCGCTCAAAACGTCGCAAATGCCACCAACAGCGTCCGCAGTTTTTCTTACGTGCGCACTTTCGGCCCTTAACGGAAAATTGACGACATTGCAGATCATGGCCAGTTCATACCAGATCTGCAGAGCTCTTCCGCGTCGCTGCCTAACACCCACAGCTAGCTTAGGGTACTCAAAAATTAAATAAAATAAAATAAATTTTCTCAACGTTTGTATGCCTTTTCCCCACAAAGACAACCAGCTGCGAAGAACTCTGAAAAAATTCGTCATTTGGTGCAACATGTTTGGAAATCCAGCCCGAATCATAACAGACCGAGGAGCTGCATTCACTTGAGAAGGTTTAAGCAGTACGTCAAAGAGAATAACATTGAGCATATATGGAGTACAACAGTAGTTCCCACAGGGAACGGTCAAATTGAACGACTTAAATGTGCCGTACTTTCCATCATTGTAAAATTGTCGTCCGAAGAGCCAGCTAAATGGTATAAGTTTGTACCAACCGTAAGAAAGCATGCGTCGGCAAAGAGGACTCCATTTGAACTAATGTTTGAGTAAAGATGAACAATATTCCAAGCCAGTGTATATCGGATTTACTTCAGAAAGAAATGTACGATGCTTTTGATGAAGAGCGGCAGACAATGAGGCACAACGCTAAATTGGAAATACAGCGGGCATAGGATTCGTATAAAAAGGATTACGACACAAAAAGAAAAAGCGAGAATGGATACCAAATTGGAGATCTTGTAGCAATACGTCGCACCCAATTTGTGGTACGGAAGAAGTTGGCCAGCGAGTAACAAAAATAAAGAGAAACGGCCGATATGATGTTCTAAAGGCAGCAAGTGTTGAAGGCCCTAACCACACATTCACAAGTTGCGATCATAAGAAGCTATGGAGGTTTGTGGTGGACAACGAAAACGAGTGGCCATCAGGGACTGATGAATAATCAGGATGACCGAATGTAAAGTGGAGAGATGAACAGCGACAGCGACACAGGTTGGCAGACCTGGCAACGTCGATCGGCAGACGTCGTGGGGCAGCCGTCAGTAGTCAGCAATCGAGAGCAGTCCAGTCGCGGTCGTTAAATTAGCTTTAATGTATTAGTGTATTCACATCATATCAATAAAAATATAACATACATTGGCCCATGTCCGTAAGAACGTCTTCATTGGACCGTACTTCAGAATAAAGGATTCAAATATAGCTTTGGCTACTGTTTTCAAACTGGGGCAACTAAATATTTGGTAAAATGACAGATGACAGTGACTGCATATTCATTGCCATTTTCTGTTTTGGGTAATGGATCAATTGTATCCACTACCACTCCATCAAATGCATAATCGAGTGTCGGTAATTGTCATTAGAGTATTGGTATGTTTAGTTACCTTTGTTCTTTGGCATGTTTAACATTTGTTTATGAACTATTTTATGTATTTTGAAATAGGTGTATTTCAAATAGTAATATTGTTGTCCCTTGGCCAAGGTTTTTATAATACCTGTTTGTCCTCCTGTTTGTACATCATCGTGTGGTGTAGACAATATTGCTTCTTTTTCATTTTTTATTTTGTTCACCGGGTTGAGTAACTCTGAAATCTTTCAATATTTTATTGCCTATATAACGTCGCATAACGCGACAGTTACGTTTCAGAAGAATTGCGCGTTATGTAAATCCGCGCGTTATGTAAATCCGCGCGTTATGTAAATAAATTTGGGGGTTACGTTCCAATAGATTTTTTATACCCTTGAAAAAGGGTATTATAATTTTGTCCAGAAATGTGTAACGCATTAAAGGAAGCATCTCCGACCCCACAAAGTAGATATATTCTTGATCAGCATCAACAGCCGAGTCGATATAGCCATGTCCGTCTGTCCGTCTGTCCGTCTGTCCGTCTATCCGTCTGTCCGTCTGTCCGTCTGTTTCTATGCAAAAAATAGACAGTAGTTTTAAAGCTAGCGATTTGAAATTTTCACCAGATCATTATTTTTGTTGCACGCAGATCAAGTTTAAGAATCGGTCGGATCGGACCACTATATCATATAGCTGCCATACAAACGACCGATATGAAAACAAGTCTTTGTATGGAAAACTTTTTTGTTTTACAAGCTGTTGCAACTGAATTCAACATTTATTTATTTGACATAGCCACACATGATTTGTGAAAGTTAGGTCCGGATCGGACCACTATGTCATATAGCTGCCATACAAACGACCGATATGAAAACAAGTCTTTGTATGGAAGACTTTTTTGTTTTCCAAGCTATTGCAACCGAATTCAACGTTTATTCGTTTGACATAGCCATACATGATTTTTAAATGTTTGATCCGGATCGGATTACTATATCATATAGCTGCCATACAAACGACCGATATGAAAACAAGTCTTTGTATAAAAAATTTTTTTGTTTTCTAACCTATTGCAACCGAATTCAACATTTATTCATTTGATATAGGCATACACGATTTGTGAAAGTTTTGTCCGGATCGGACTACTATATCATATAGTTGCCATAAAAACGACCGATAAGAAAACAAGTCTTTGTATGGAAAACTTTTTTGTTTTCAAGGGTATACCATCTTCGGCAAGCCGAAGATAACTTTTCTCACTTGTTATACCCTTGAAAAAGGGTATTATAATTTTGTCCAGAAATGTGTAACGCATTAAAGGAAGCATCTCCGACCCCACAAAGTATATATATTCTTGATCAGCATCAACAGCCGAGTCGATATAGCCATGTCCGTCTGTCCGTCTGTCTGTCCGTCTGTCCGTCTGTTTCTATGCAAAAATAGACAGTAGTTTTAGAGCTAGCGTTTTGAAATTTTTACCAGATCATTATTTTTGTTGCACGCAGATCAAGTTTAAGAATCGGTCGGATCGGACCACTATATCATATAGCTGCCATACAAACGACCGATATGAAAACAAGTCTTTGTATGGGAAACTTTTTGTTTTCCAAGCTATTGCAACCGACTTTAACATTTATTCATTTGACATAGCCATACACGATTTGTGAAAGTTTGGTCCGGATCGGACTACCATATCATATAGCTTCCATACAAATGACCGATATGAAAACAAGGCTTTGTATGGAAAACTTTTTTGTTTTCAAGGGTATACCATCTTCGGCAAGCCGAAGATAACTTTTCTCACTTGTTTTTAAATAAAATACATACTAAATAACAGATACACATGTATTTCAACTCAATACAAAAATTCAGACATTCTTATACAATTAAAAACACAAGATATGAATAATAATACATATGTACATATTTCAAAATTCAAAAATCAAAATTTTAATAATTATGTGCACATTCAAAAATTTTGAAACAAACTAAAATAAATTAGACGTTTATTAAAAACTTTATTGTTATTCTCTAAACTTTATTTGGTAATTAATCTGTTTCACTGTCTTCAAAGATCTATGCGCGTGGGCGTTTTGGGGAACAATACCTTCATCAGAAAATATTTTTATACCCTTGCAGAGGGTATTATAATTTTGTCCAGAAATGTGTATGACATTAAAGGAAGCATCTCCGACCCCACAATGTATAAGTTAAGTACACAATTGTTCAAATTCGTAATAACACAACAAAGTGAATACAATGTATTGTATTCACATGAAATCAACCAATGGGTCAATGGCCCATAAATCATAAATTAATTACAAACAAAAATTGCTAACTAAAAATCGTTCACATCCGCCGCTGCAATAAATTCTAAGAATTTATCGCGGCACAGACCACCAGGAGCCAAAATAGCAATGTTGCAATTCTTGTTGACATTGCTGCCGCCTACGCCGACAGTGAAGCCAACTGCAACATCCAGAAAACCACAGCTAGCTAGGGTAGACTTACGTTTGTAAATTTAGTCTTCGATTAACATCCAAATAAAACTGTTCTTATTCTGTTTTAAAAATGTTGAGTATTAACTGGCGACCGTGACAGGACCAGCAAGTACGCATTGCTGGCAACTTTAAAGGACTTCCAACGTTGACTGTTCTATAATAATTAGGACGAAGCTCCTTTGAAACCAAAGGCTGAATAATTAAAACCTATCGGTTCATAGGTGGACTACACGTTTTATCAGGTACGCCCGTAGAACATCCAAAAAGAATACAATACCAAAAAGGAAGACATCCGGATCACCAAGAGGAGTGGCCACTGGCCACATCAAATTATGTAAGCTAGTAAATAAGTGAAAAATTTATAAACGAAATCAAACCAAACAAACAATCAAAATTAAAATTAAGTGAAAACGGAAATCAAAAGTAAGTGAACAAATAAAATAAATTTTAAGCAATGAAATTAATTAAGTGATTAAACGAGTTTAACGTTTGTATAGAAAGTGAAATAAAATCACAGATTAAGTTAATACGAAATAAAAAAGCGTAAAGCGATAACAAAATTAAACACTGTATTTGCCAAGTCTTTTTTAAATAAAACATATGCAAATATAGGGAAAACCCAATTCTGCGAATCCCAAGAGGACCCTCCAGAATAGAAGGGCAAAACCACCTACTGGTTTTCAACAAAACAAAATAAATAAAGTAATAAATATCAATGAGTACAATTTGAATAATAAATACAAAAAATTATAATAATATAAATTTCACTAATTAAATAGAAATTCAAACATTTAAATTCTTCTAATCACTTAAGTCAATTTTCAAAAAAAATTCAATAATTTTCTACATATTAAAACTTTTTTTATTCAAAAAAATAATTAATTAATACTAAGTAATAAGTTGAACCGAAATCCATATCATACAAAATACTATCTATAAAAATAGGAATACTGAAACAAATCGTAACAATCTAATATCCACAAACTTTATGAATACCGCAACTAAATTTACAACGACAAAATCAGAGACAAGACGCATATCAACAGAACAGGAATACAACAAACGAAAACAACACAATGAACGAGGCAGAGAATAAAGTAATAAACGCCACAATTCGGCGAATATTAGACGAGCAACTACCAGTTGTGACTAGAAAGGGCTAGACATAGTGAAAAGTTTACGTGAGTTTTCAGGCGATCCATCGGAATTCAATTCATGGAAAAAAGGGGTAGATAGAATATTAAAGACATATGAGCATACTAGGGGTACAGCAAAATTTTTTTTTTTTTATCTTACACACTATTCGTAATAAAATTACAGCTAATGCAGCTATTGCCCTGGAGTCATATAATGTGCCTCTAAATTGGCAAACCATTTCGAAATGCTTGTCATTGCATTATGCAGATAAAAGAGATTTGAGCACCCTAGAATATCAGATGACCATTATAGTCCAAAGGCCAAATCAATCAGTCGAAGAATTTCACCAAGTCGTATACAGACATCTTTCGTTAATTTTGAACGAAATAAGTTCTATGGAAATGAGCCTAGAATCCCAACAACTTATGACCAAATTATATAGAGACAAAGCATTAGATACCTTTGTAAGAGGACTTCGTGGAGATTTGTCACGCCTGCTTGGTGTAAAAGAACCTACAGATCTTCCATCTGCGCTCCATTTATGCTTGAAATTAGAAAATCAGGCATTCCGCGCTAATCACGCTTTTATCAAGGGACAACAACAACCACAGTTACAAACACAAAAAGTAGTTATACGCCAGGTTCAGAACCCCAATAACGTAAGGTTCTAAAATGCTATTTTACCTCGACCCCCCATTCCACCTAGAAATCCATATGTAATAATCAGACCACTGAAAACGGGTTTGGACCACAGCAGCGAAGACCATTTCTTAATAATAATCAGACTTCACAAATACCACAATACGTAGCAAGACCATTTTTCAATAATCCGAATTCGCAAATGCCACAATACGTAGCAAGACCATTTTTTAATAACATGCCAAACCTCAACCTAGACCAGAACCAATGGACGTTGACAAAAGTATTCAATACCGACAAATAAATTACACCAATAGACCACAATTTAAAGTCGGCAAAAGACCACCACCAAGAATTCAAGAACAATTCAAAAGACAAAGAACTTTTAATATTCTGAATATCTTAGAAAAAAAGCCAGAGGAAGAACAGACAGACTCTGCACTAGAAGAATACGAAAAGTTAATATCATCTCAAGAAGAACAAAACGACTATGAAGACACACTGGACGAATACACTGAAACAATAAATGACAACGATAGAGAGTATAAATAGAATTACACTTACCTAAATTTTTTAGAGTAACGGACTCCTCATTGCCATACTTTGAGTGCAAGGTGAGAAGTGGAAAAATATTGAAAATATTAATAGATACTGGCTCTAATAGAAATTACATCGAAACAAAATTAGTTGCAAACCCGATACCAAATCAAAATCAATTTCAAGCTGTAGGAGGCAACATAAAAATTACTCATCATAAACTACCAAACTTATTTAACGATCCAAATGTAGCATTAAAGTTTTTCTTACTCCCAACTCTCAAAACGTTCGACGCAATATTGGGTAATGATAGCATAAAAGCTAGGTGCTGAAATCGACACAAACAAGAAAACCATGTCTTTTAGAAGCGGAACAAGAGTTACCATTAAAGAAAGAAAGTTTGAAGCAATAAACATTATAATTCCTAGAATCGAGCATCTCACAACAACACAAAAATCCGAATTAAACCTACAATTAAAAAAGTATCCGAAGCTTTTCTCAGAGCCTAATGAAAAATTAACATTTACTACAAACGTTAGAGCAGAAATTCACACCAGAGAGGATACGCCAGTATACTCGAAATTTTACCCATACCCAATGTCTTTAAAGAATGAAATTGATAAACAAATCGCTGAACTTTTGGATAATATTATAATACGTCCATCCAGATTCTCATACAACTCACCTATGTGGATTGTGCAGAAAAAGTTAGACGCTTCAAATATAAAAAAATACAGAATGGTAATCGACTACAGAAAATTAAATAATTGTACCAAAGCTGACAGATACCCTATACCAGACATTAATGGAGTACTTGCACAATTAGGGAACAATAAATTATTTTCGGTGTTAGACTTCAAGAGTGGGTTCCACCAAATTGAGCATTTTCAGTAAATAATGGAAAGTACGAATTTACTAGACTTCCATTTGGGCTGAAAAACGCCCCTTCCATATTTAAACGTGCCTTAGATGACATTCTTAGAGAACATTTACATTGACGACATAATTGTATTCAGCAAAGACGAAGAAACACATTGCAAAAATCTTGACCTAATATTCCAAACCTTAAATGCAGCCAATATCAAATGCCAATTAGACAAGTGTGAGTTTTTCAAAACAAAAGTAGAATTTCTAGGGTTTGTCATATCGGATAAAGGTATCGAGACAAATTCTGAAAAAGTAAAAGCCATAGCCAACTACCCGTGCCCTAAGACACTTCAAGAATTGAGATCATTCCTTGGGTTATCAGGATCCTATGGAAGGTTCATAAAGGACTATGCCAAAATCGCCAAGCCACTCACAATACTGCTGAGAGGTGAAGATGGTCGCATATCCAAAGGGGCCTCAGCTAAAAAAGTTATACAAATCAATGAACAAGGTTTGAAAGCCTTTGATCAGTTAAAAAATACTCTAATATCTGACGATGTTATTTTACAATATCCCGATTTTAATAAGAAACGTGAGGGTTCGGACCATACCCTTAAAAAACCTTTGCATATTAGTTTATAAAAAGAACAAAATTTTTTCTTTAATTTCAGGCTTTTCTTAATGTTAATAATATTACCAATGGCATTGGCCAAAATGGAGATCACTAACTATACAGATGCTCATACAGTATCAATTCATAAAGGCATAGAGAAACTTCAAGTAAAAACAATAAGGCTAGCTCACTTAATTGACTTACAACAAATAGAAAACGAACTTTTAAAAATACAACACCATACAATGAACGAACTTAGTGACAGTTACCTTTTTCATACCCTGACACATGAAATAGTTCAAGCACTCTCAGCTTTAAGTACACTTACTTTCAAAGACAGAAAAGCCAAACCGGAGTGGCAACCCTTGCGACGAGTTGCACTTTATTAACACCACAAGCGGGAAAATATTAATTTCGACGTAATATAACAAGCAAAGCCCACAATAGTGGCAAAACTGTGAAGAGTGTCCCCTGGATTCACTATCAGGTAAAAAACACTCAAGCGCAGAGATAAAACCTTGCTGCAAACAATCTACATTGTGGGCCCGCTGAACAGCGGCCACAACAAAAATTCAGCTGTTGAAAGCAGCTGTTCACAGCTGATCAAAGTTTGTTTATAAACTTTGAAATTGCATTTATGGACCCTAATGCAAAAACTATGATTCCCGCTCCTACCGAGCGCTTACTCAGCCTCGGCGAGCTCTTTAATATCGCAGTGAACAAAGCCTCTGAGACGAAACGGACGTCCAAAGTGGCCAAAACTATTAAGCCAGCGCCTCAGCGGATGCAAGTCATCAAGAGGAAGGCAAGTGGATGAATGCCAAGAAGAAGGCAATACTGAATGACAAAATTCCTGTGCCCACCTACAGCGGCAGCTCAAACCGCTTTGGGTTGCTAGCGCAAACCGAGGACCTGAGCGAGCAGCCCAGTACCAGCCATCAAGCAGCTATTGCTGCTGCCAAACATGATGCAGCCTCTTCTGGCATCATCAGTGCTACTACCAAGGCACAACCTAAACCTCCTCCAATAGTTTTGGAAGGTATGGAAAGCGTACCCCAGCTGATGGACAAAATCTCAAAAACCACTGATCTGAGCAAGGTCTCTGCCAAGGCATCGATGGGCGGAGTTCTGAGGCTCTACGCGGCAGACGCTAGCACCTTCCGCAGTATAGTCAGCTGGCTCGAGACCGAAAAGCTTGAGTTTTACTGTTACCAACTCAAGGAGGACAGGCCATACCGAGTCTGCGTTAAAGGACTCCACCACAGTACGCTCCATCATCAAATCATTGATGAACTCAAAAGTCTCGGCCACAAGGTGCTAGACGTTTATACGCCGAAAAGGCGAAACGAGCCAGGTGCTCCTGCTTCCAATCCCATAAACATATTCTTTTTGAATATCGCTGCTGCTACAAACAACAAGGAGATCCTGGCTCTTAAGGGCTTATGCCACATGAGAGTGGTCATCGAGCCCCTTCGCAAGCGAAATACGACAACCCAATGCCATCGATGCCAGCAATTTGGTCACACGGCCAAGTACTGCCGTAAAGCGCACATCTGCCTCAAATGCGCCGGCGAACATCCTGCCAAAGACTGTACGCGACCACGAAGCGAGCCATGCACTTGCTATAACTGTGGTGAATAGCATCCAGCGAATTATTCCGGATGCTCCAAACTCCAGGCATTCCTTCAGCGCTCTAGGCCAAAAAGAGGTGTGGGCGGAAGAAGCGAAGTCAACAATCGACCTACGTTCCTACTGGATGCATGCCGATTGCACCTCTCCGAAGCGGAGTCTCCTACGCAGGTGTAGCTAAAGCCTGGATGGGCTCCACGCAGGATCAGCAACAGGTGCCGCAGCCCTTCCAGCAGCAACCTGAGACCAGGAAACACAGCCGGCAAAGGAGTCGGTCTAGAGGCGGACATCAGCCCCCTTTGGACAATAACACTTTTAGCATCCTGCAGACGCTAAACGAAAACATGAAAGCTCTGCGCTCCCTCCAGGAACAGCAGATGGAACAAACGAGGATGATGCTACTACAGCAAGGGCAGATGATCCAACTGCTCACTGCTATACACGCGCAGACAGCGACAAAATGAAGCCACTGCGCATTTTAGTATGGAACGCCAACGGCGTCTCCGCGAAACTGCCCTAAGTTGAATGCTTTGTGCGGCGATACGAGATTGATGTTTTGCTCATTAGTGAAACACATTGCAAAGATGTAGTCAAGCCCAAGCTGTATGGTTACGAGGCCTATACTGCAAACGACCCGGGTGAGGGTAACGCTAAAGGCGGATCAGCGATTATGATCAAATCAAGTTTGGTTCATTTTCCTCTTCCTTCAGTAGCCACTGATAGGGTACAACTTGCGTCTGCAACCATAGAAACTGGGGACGGCATTATAAACTTCGGCGCGGTCTACTGCCCACCGAGGTTTGTTTGGACCACAGACAACTTCAAATCCATATTGGAGCGACAACAGCAGAAATTCATTGTAGCAGGCGACTGGAATGCGTCCCACTGGCTTTGGGGAGCAGGGAGGTGTAACCAAAGAGGCCATGCCCTGGCAAATTTAATCTTCAACACTGATGTAAACTCGGTAGCAACAGGTGGCCCCACAAGGTTCCCTTTTGGCAGTAGAGGGTCTCCAGGCTACATCGATTTTGCGCTGACTAGAGGTATCCTGGGTTTACACTCAGATATCCGGTCGGTTGCCGAGCTCAGCTCTGACCACTTACCTCTCATCATCACTCTGGACACAACAGCTACAGCCTATCCCAAAGTCGAGCGGCTTATCAGCAGGCGCACTAACATAGAACGTTTTCAAGAGCACCTCGAGTCGTCACTGAACCTCGACATGGCGCTGAACTCCGAGCGGGACATTGAAGCTGCAATCGACTCTCTCACCCACAACATCCAAGTAGCAGCTAGATTGGCCACTCACACCCCAGGACGGAGACCCGCAGCAGCCAGAATACCGGTCCCCATAGAGATTCTGATGCTCATTGCAGAGAAGAGGCGTTTACGCTCCAGATGGATGAGATCGCGCCACCCGCTGGACAAAGCTGATTTTTACAAAGCGAAGTCTATCCTCCATCGTGCACTGGTGGAACACAAAGCAGCATGGTTCGATGACAGGCTAGCAAATACGGGTACCGAAGCCGACGCGACGCACTCGCTCTGGAAGGCCACACGTGCGATTAAAAGACGTTGCCCAAGAAAAGCACCATTGGTGAACAGCAACGGGGTATAGTGCCGAACCGATTTGGAGCAAGCAGAAGCGTTTGCCGCGCACCTGTCCGAGCGGTTCCAGCCTTTTAACCTCGCCAGTCCGCAGCAGGTTGAAGAGACTCACGATCAGCTGTCCCAAGCTCTCCAAATGGACATGCCGATCCAACCGTTCGATCCTGTTGAAATAGCTGATGTTATCGCCCAGCAAAACCCTAAAAAAGCACCAGGCCATGATGCAATATGCAACGCCACTCTAAAGGCCCTACCGAGCAGAGCGATCCGGTACGTAGCGATGCTTTTTAATGCTATTGTGAGGCTGCAGTACTTCCCTCCTCAGTGGAAACTGGGAATCGTCTCTATGATACGCAAAGCTGGCAAACCGGAGAAGGACCCTGGATCCTACCGGCCGATTAGTCTCCTTCCATCGATCTCAAAGGTGTTTGAAAGGCTGATTGCCGCCCGGATGGTCAGGCTTTTAGAGGCCCAGGGAATAACGCCAGAACACCAGTTCGGATTCCGTGCTGGCCACTGCAAGGTGGAGCAACTGCATCGAGTGGTCGAGCAAATTTTAACGGCCTTCGACTGCGACGAATACTGCAACGCTCTTTTCCTCGATGTCCGGGAGGCGTTTGACCGTGTGTGGCATCCTGGTCTGCTACTCAAAATCAAGAATACCCTGCCTGCGCCTTACTACTGTCTCCTGGCGTCGTATCTTAGGAATAGGAGATTTGCGGTCCGTTCCCACTCTGCGCTCTCAACCGAGTACAATGCGGCAGCTGGAGTACCCCAGGGAAGCGTCCTAGGCCAGCTACTATACTGCCTTTATAGCCATGACATGCCGCGCCCGGCTGACAGCATCTACGGAACGTCAATGCTGGCCACATTTGCCGACGACGTGTGCATAACGTACAGGTCCAGGTGCGAGCAGGAGGCCGCCAACGGTATCCAAAACTACGCAACAAGATTTTCCGACTGGGCTAGGAGATGGAATATTGGCATAAATGGAAACAAGTCCACGAATGTTTGCTACACTCTCAAACGGAGAACGCCACCAGCAGTGCTCATTGACGACACCCCTGTGGAACAGGTTGATTCAGCCAAATACCTGGGAGTCATACTCGACCGCCGGCTCACGTTCTCGAAACAAGTGAGCGAATTGAGAATACGCATACGGGCCGCGGCGTCAAAGCACTACTGGCTCATGGGCCCGCGTAGCAAACTGTCGCTAAAAAATAAGTTGACCATATACAATCAAATTATAGCTCCTATTTGGAGGTATGCGTGCCAAATTTGGGGCCTGGCGTGTGACAGCCAGATCCGCAGAATCCAGAGCATTCAAAATAAGATGGCGAGGACGATCACTGGCTGCGAGTGGTATGTAAGGAACACCACCCTCCACAGCGACCTAAAGCTGCTAACGGTCTTTGAGACCATAAATTTCCACTCCAGCCGCTACAATGAACGACTGGAGCGCCATCGCAACCGACTCGCTAAGGGTCTCACCAGACCCCGCCCACAAAGAAGGCTTAACAGGCGACTCCCTAGGGACCTAATTGACCGGCTGCCAACAAGACGCACAGCAAGATGAGGATAAGCTAAACGATATACTCCCCATCGTCTTTCTTTCTTTTATATTTTTTGTTCTTAAGTTTTGTAAATATTGTTAGTCTATAAGTTTAAATTTAGTTATATTTGGTAACGCTAAGAACACTTAGCCGGCGAGCCCCTCGGCCAGTATTAATAGATGCCAAGGCCACAAAGGGGTTTTAAGATACCCTGTATGTCTCAATAAATAGTAATTAAAAAAAAAAAGAAAAGCCAGATCGATTAATTGGATCGGCTCTGCCTGAAAAGTATGTTGCTGGGAGTCCAGATCATGACGACTTAACAATGATAGAAAAATACCTTCACAGTTTAATTATCAACAATAACGACTAGATAAATATAAATAGACAGTTACAAGACAGAATAAATAACTTGACCTCAATATCAAACATATTAGCTAACTCAATTAAGAACAAGTGAGAAAAGTTATCTTCGGCTTGCCGAAGATGGTATACCCTTGAAAACAAAAAAGTTTTCCATACAAAGACTTGTTTTCTTATCGGTCGTTTTTATGGCAGCTATATGATATAGTGGTCCGATCGGAACAAAACTTTCACAAATCGTGTATGCCTATATCAAATGAATAAATGTTGAATTCGGTTGCAATAGGTCAGAAAACAAAAAAATTTTTTATACAAAGACTTGTTTTCACATCGGTTGTTTGTATGGCAGCTATATGTTATAGTGATCCGATCCGGATCAAACTTTCAAAAATAATGTATGGCTATGTCAAACGAATAAATGTTGAATTCGGTTGCAATAGCTTGGAAAACAAAAAAGTTTTCTATACAAAGACTTGTTTTCATATCGGTCGTTTGTATGGCAGCTATATGACGTAGTGGTCCGATCCGACCGATTCCTAAACTTGATCTGCGTGCAACAAAAATAATGATCTGGTGAAAATTTCAAAACGCTAGCTTTAAAACTATTGTCTATTTTTTGCATAGAAACAGACGGACAGACGGACAGACGGACATGGCTATATCGATTCGGCTGTTGATGCTGATCAAGAATATATATACTTTGTGGGGTTGGAGATGCTTCCTTTAATCCGTTACACATTTCTGGACAAAATTATAATACCCTTTTTCAAGGGTATAAAAATGAATATTTAAGCAATGAAATATCTATAAGATTGCAAAACCAGGTTAGATTAATTTAAGAGGAAATAAATAAAGTTAAATATGCCATGCAATGGGCAAAATTAAACATAATAAATACAATATTGCTAAATCAGAAAGAAATAAATGAAGTACATAACATTTTTGAAAAAAGCAACATAACATCTTTATCTATCGAAGAGATGCTAGAATTAGTAGACGTGTCTGTATTGCATAACAAAACCGCACTGATCTACATCATAAAAATCCCAGAATTAGAACAAACTAACTATGAGAACATGATAATAAAACCAATAGTGAGAAATAATTCAATAGTTCACTTAGAAACCAATAAAATTTTCATATCACAAAATGTATTAATTCAAATTCCAAAAAATTTTAAAAATATAAATCACATCCAAATTTGTTAAAAACATAAAGCAATAAATTTAAGAAAAACCCAATGCATTGTAAACCTAGTTCAGGGAAAGGAAGCGCTGTGTGTTTATAGCAACGCGGACCACATACAACAAATAGAAAGAATCGACAACAGCTTGATTTTATTAAACGATTTTAGTGGCAATATAACTCACAATAACGAATTAATAAAATAAAAGGTACTCACCTAATCCACTTTTGGAATGACACACCTAAAATAAACAACGATAAATTAAGCAACAGAGAAACGACTATTTTGAAACCGGGAATACCAATTATTCAAATTACTCCCACAGAAGAAAAACGCTTAGAATTACTCACCTTGGAATCCCTAGCAAAAATAAATATCAAAAATATGAAACACATTGACGAACTGTTTTTACTGTTTTTAGTTAAAAACACATACTGTAGTAAATCGTGTAGATATATCCATGGTACTCATTTCTATAGTGATAACTATGATTTTATAAAGATACCTATGTAAACCTAAGGAAAACAGCAGGCATTTGGGTGGAAGAGTTAAGTACACAATTGTTCAAATTCGTAAAAACACAACAAAGTGAATACAATGTATTGTATTCACATGAAATCAACCAAAGGGTCAATGGCCCATAAATCATAAATTGCTAACTAAAAATCGTTCACATCCGCCGCTGCAATAAATTCTAAGAATTTATCGCGGCACAGACCACCAGGAGCCAAAATAGCAATGTTGCAATTCTTGTTGACATTGCTGCCGCCTACGCCGACAGTGAAGACAGTGAACTGCAACATCCAGAAAACCACAGCTAGCTTAGGGTAGACTTAAATTTGAAAATTTAGTCTTCGATTAACATCCAAATAAAACTGTTCTTATTCTGTTTCAAAAATATATAGTATTAACTTTTATATATTCTTGATCAGCACCAACAGCCGAGTCGATATAGCCATGTCCGTCTGTCCGTCTGTCCGTCTGTTTCTATGCAAAAAATAGACAGTAGTTTTAAAGCTAGCGTTTTGAAATTTTTACCAGATCATTATTTTTATTGCACGCAGATCAAGTTTAAGAATCGGTCGGATCGGACCACTATATCATATAGCTGCCATACAAACGATCAATCAGATTTCAAGCCTTTGCATGGAAAACTTTTTTGTTCTCCAAGCTATTGCAACCGAATTCAACATTTATTCATTTGACATAGCCATACCAATAATTTTTAAAATACTTCTGATTTTTACATAAGTACTTATTGCAATTTTGTAAAGATCTGCAAGGGTGTACCATCTTCGGCAAGCCGAAGATAACTTTTCTTACTTGTTTCAACATAGTTTTCGCTATTGGAAAAGAAACTAGTTGTGGGACCTTGTGGTTCTTCTACTGGTTTTATTATTGCAAAATCTGTTATCAGTGTATAGTGCGTGGTTTTTTTAAGCTACTTTTCAATTTCGTAATAAGGTGCTAGATTAATATCTATATCCCTTATTATTTTGCTGGATCTCGTTGATATTATACCTTGGTCTAACGGTTGAATGATAGACGTGGTATTAGGTGGTAGAAACACTATTTCTACATTGGGATGGTTTAAGTCTTTTGGATGTCCATGTGCTTTATCAAGTACTTGATATCCACAAAAAGTCCACACTGTACTGATAATATAATCAATATTAATGAGCAAGAAGAGTAAAAATATATATGCCGTGAGAATGCGTGGTACATTCTCACATGTTGTGAAGGCAAAAAGGGTAATTCCCGGTTTACATATTATAAATATGTGGTACGAAAAATAATGTTACTAGATTTTATAATTATGTATTTTCCCCTTCGCGTTATATAGCCCAAAATTTCGGGTTATACTGAAACTTAATTTTTTCTAAATCGCGTTATATCGAAACCGCGTTGTATTAAACCGCGTTATAGGAGGGATACCTGTACTTTATTACTTACTTATTTTTTGTTACGGTAAAATTATATTCCCCCTATTCTATTCTCATACGGGTTTTGAGCTAGGGTTAGTCATTGAAAACAAATATGTTAGTGGTCTGTGGTCTGTTTTGACTATGCAGTGTTTACGTTAAATATGTGGTTTAAAATGTGTTATTGCCTAATATATGGCTGCTAACTCCTTCTCAATGGTACTCGTACTTTCATTACTCTCGCCGTTTGTAAATGATCTGGATGCGTATGCAACTGGAAGTTGGTTGCCATCGTGGTTTTCTTGCTTACTTGCATCAGTGGTTATGCAAGATTTTTAGCTGAAATCTGGGTATTCTAAGAGAGTTGGTTGGCCGAAATGCGTTTTGAAAGTAATTTTTTTTATTATTTTGTTTTTGGCTTCTACTGCATAACGTACAGCGCATGTCCCGCCCGACCGACCAAGGGGCGCTGCCGTTTATCGTACGAGGAAAGAAGGAAGAAGTGGGGTGTGTTTGTTGCTCTGAAATGTAGGTGAAATTTTAGGATTCGAAGAAGATAAAAACATTTTGAACATAAACATAAGCTTACATTTTGACCCATTAAGTTTTAAGAGATTGGTACACCATTTTTGAAAATTGTCCAAATCCGACTGAAGTTTATATTGGGCAGAAAGGGATTTGTATTGAAGACAAAGCCGAACGTCGTCTGCAAACATAAGACCCAGAGAATTCGTTATAGCACGGGGTAGATCGTTAATAAAGGTAATGAAAAGTAGTGGCCCAAGATGTCTTCTTTGGGGGACTCCCGATGTAGCACTAATAAGGCGAGAGTGTACATCCTTAAAAAGAACACGTTGGGTTTTCCCAGCTAAGTAGCTAGAAATCCACGTGAGAAGGTATGAGGGAAATCCTAGGATAATAAGTTTAATCAAAAGGAGTGAGTAGTTGACAGAGTCAAATGCTTTACTAAGGTCCGTATAGTTTACATCTGTTTGAAGGCCTTTACGGAAGTCATCTATAATAAAGGAAGTCAACTCCAAGAGGTTTGTGGTGGTAGAGCGACGCTTTATGAAACCATTGTGACATGGAGAAATAATTGAACTGCGGAGATGTTAAAGATGTGGTGTTACCAATTTTTCGAAAAGCTTTGGAATTCCTGGCAATTTAGAGATTCTATCCTCTATTCCTCTATACTATTCCTCTATAGTTTGTGGCATCCGATTTTTTTCCTTTTTTATGTAGGGGAATTATGAAGGATTCCTTCCACATGTGGGGAAATATGGAAGTGTCAAGAGACAAAGAGAAAAGTTTAAGAAGAGGTTTGCAAAATGGCTTAGCGCAGTTTTTCCAGGAACAGCATCAGGAACAGCATCACTCTTAGAAGATCCAATAACACAGTGCTTTCGGAGAAAGTTGGTCTGAAAATAGGATCGGCTGATTTAATGTTGTATGAATAAAGCTGATCCATAATTGTAGTAAATAAGTACGTTGTTTGAAAGAAAGTTGCAAATAGATCGGCAATACCCTGATCAGTAGTCGCAGATATATTTTCAAACGAAATAAGGGGGGGGGGGGAAGAAGATACATGCTTAACACTCAGCGTTATGCACGGTGAAGTTTGACCGAGCTACTAAGTATCTTGAGAAAGTTACATTACAGCCAGTTATCTTAAGTCTGTTTTTAATGTATTTTAAGTTTTTAAGGATCCTTGTATACCAAGGAGGGTCAGTCGAGGCGGATGGATACTTCCATGACACCCAAGAGTCGAAGAAAGCGTTAAGCGTTTTGTAGAATGTTTCTAAAGCGATATTAATATCGGCATTCCCAGAGATCGGACCAATTATATAAACAAATTGCTTAGTCTCTAAAAATCAGCCTAGCGAAAACACCGAGTTTTATTAACTCCATGGCGAGAATGAAGGTTGCTAGCAGTAAGGGTTTCAATCGACACCTCAACCGTTGCGTGGTAAGGATTTTCTGGGAACGAAAGTGGCATGGGTCTGGAAACGGTTATTCCATCTGGATCAGAAACAAAACATAGATCTAGAAGCCGACCTAACGTGGAGTATTTGAACAAGGGATATGTCGAACATACCCTCAGTAAAATCATGGTGTGTTGAGAGTGATAAAGATGGTGAATTCTCGATGTTTCACCAGATAAGTCCAGGTAAATTGAAGTCGATTAGAAATCAACTGAATGGCAGATAAGTGGTGCCAGTTTCTTTATATGGTCTTTATATGGTCGCTTTGCAAGGTCAACCAATTTGATTGGGCTGGCACAGCACTTCATACTTTCATAATATAACCGCTTACGGCAGCTAAATTTTCCGTATGTATATTACCCTTGCTTACCCTTCAATTAATATTGATTAATTTGTGAAGGTTTCCTACTTTAATGTGTCTATGTCTGTACAAGCATTTATAAGATTTATTAAATTGGTCTTTTATTTCATTAAGTGTGCCTGATAAATATTGGGTTTCTTTGATTGGTTGGACAAATTTTGTTTAATAAATCTTTTCTCTTTTTATGGATGCTTGGTTAAAATTACTTTTTAACTTTCTATACTGCTTTAATAAGAGTAACGGTAGTAACGGTAAGAGTAACGGAGAAAATATTACCGTTTGGTATTGTAAAGAATAACCTCTTATTGGGTTTTTATTCTTTATGTTCTTTTTATTCAGAGTTGGGAGCAGCGAAGGTGCCGCTTCCAAGGTTCAGTTATGTCTGATTTTACATTATTCCTTAAATTCTAAGTAAGCCTAAGTCTCATCGCTGCGCTGCCCACAGTTGCTAAGCAGCGAGCGACTGTTATGTATATTATATATGTATTTATATATATATATGTGTTATGTGTGTAATTATGCTCTCTTAAGTTGAAGCGCGAGGGTATATGCAAGTTATTAAGTGGAGTGGGAGGTTGGCAATAATATATCCCTCGCCGTTGTCTCCCAGTATAGGTAGCCGGTTGGCTGTTGCTGGTTGTCCAGTGGGGGGCCGGTTGGCCGTCCTGTTTCTATGATGAAATAGAATGATTACGTTGGAAGGAGACTGTCCTTCAATACCGCTGGCCTAGAGACTCAGCCGGTATATTTTGTAATAAAAAGGTTTAACGGCTAAGTGCCGGAGTTTCGTTATATGAGCTTGTGCTCTTTATTAATTGAATATAAAATCAGAACTGAACTTAAGAACTAACAAAAGCTCATGCATGACCGGATGCCCGTGGCAGACCGCTGACCATGCACATTTTGCAGAAGTCATACCATCGCTGCTAGCCAATGCGACAAAGCCACGGCCCATAAGGGCGCAATATGTTGGCTCAGCTCTCGGGCCAATTAGGGTGGACCCAATTTGGGGTGGACCATACACGAGTGGAGTAATAATTATAATATTAAATGCTTATTATTAATAAATTATGGGTAATAAAATGATTAATATTAATAGGAGGAATAAAAATAGGCCTGCTGATGCTAACCTGGGAGTTCGTTGTTAACTACTCCCCCCTTAAATTAGACGCCGTCCTCGGTGACAGCCAATTCGTCAATGGATTTTTGCAACTGGGATGCCTCCCGTTTGCGCCTGCAGTGTTGTTGCAGCAGGACCAAGCCGCATAACGTGAAGCTAACGGCGACTCCCGCGACGAACCAGATTTTTGGTGCACCTCCCGCGGACACGTCCTCTCTGAGCTCCTGCATCAGCCGCAGGTTGTGCTCGTTCATCCGCTGTAGTAGCGGCAGACTCAGTATTTGATCATGTCCGGTGATGTTGATTAATGGGGAGGCCGCGATTCCAGGGCTCTTATCCACAGCGTAATTGAGGTTCAAATACACTGAGCCGTTGATGACTGCCTTCCGTTCGAAGGTAATAAGGTGGGTCCCTATTACGGTTGTTGTAGGCCCGTCATCGATAGTAATCCTCGTAAATTTCTCGTTGACGATTATTACTCCATCGTCCACGATTGTAAGGGGCTCTAGATTGCTGGGCTGCGTCCGGCATGTAGCCACACCGCCGGCATGTAACTGCCTGGCGCAGGTGTCGTGAACCGCCTTTTTGCAGAACGTGGCCAAGTTGGTAGACGCGCAATCTGAAACTGCTAGGACTCCGTCATCACATTCCGCCAAGACGTTTTCTTCAATTTGTAACATGGTATGGTAGTGAGCAACAGGAAAGAGCAGGACTTTTTTACAAATAAACTTAACTTTAGGATATTGAACAATTACATGGATAAAAATATTAGATTGAAAAATCTTAATCTTAGATACATCCATAAGACTAACTATGGGGACCTCTGTGAGCTGTTCGTCGAAGATAGATTTAAGGTCATTGTGATTAAAAATAACTGGATTTATCATATTGTTTTTTGCGAGTGTGATCGTGAGCATGCAATTTTGTATTTCTGAAATTAGTATTCTATTTCTGGCTAAGAGGGTCTCGAAAAGGTGGCCGGCGTCAACCAACCCGTCCCTTTTCTCTTTGAGGATTCTGTTTACTGTGTCTGTGAGTTGGTTAATATGGTTTTGCGTTTCTGTGTTTATTACTACCTGCCTATTGTTTGCCTCTATTAGGGCTGCTTCGTTAGTTTTGATTCTAAAGAGGTCCTCCGCGTCGGGCGTGCCCGCCACGACCTTGAGTGCCGAACCCAGGAAATCCAGGCTCCTGGCCATTCTACGGTGCACGGTAATTTCATCCAGCATGTTCTGGGCATGGTTCATGTCGACTTCCAGAAGTTTCCTCATGTGGGACTGTGGGAACAGTTCAAGCATTCTGACTGTAGAGTCAATTATGCTAGAAAACTCAGACAGATTTGTCGAGTGCCTAATCAGGCCATACTGTTCCCATACTAATACATTCCCGTCTAACACCGGGATGTATTTTGCATGCGAGAAGTCGGTGATTCGCGCGCTTGCGGTGGTTAGAAGTATGATGGATATTACGGCAAGCCTGTGGAAATTATAGCAAATGGTGAGTGTTTAATATAAGGGTGAATGTGGCAGATGAAATGCCTATTTGATATTGTCGTTATGGACCACCCTCCCCCTAATGAGAACAGATGTTCCCAGATCTGCTTCCACACGCTCTTCTGAATAAAGCGGAGTCAATTTGTTACCTAACCTTTTGTTGTTACGTAGGTGTACTTTTTCACCAACTTCAAAGATTCGGTTTTGTCTAGAAGGGTTAATTCTGTCCAGGTTAGCTTGTTGTGCCTTGTCAATTCTATCTTTGATTGCCAACATGATCTCGTCATTGCCAGCGTGGATAACCTCCACTGGTCTAAACTTTGTGACCGAATGTAGCGACCTGTTGTATTCTATCGTAGCCCGTGAGATCAATTCCACAGTATCCTCTATTTTTTTATCAATTTTGAGGCATCTGGCGATTTCTGCCAGTGTACTGTGAAACCTTTCAATTTGGCCATTGGAGCTACTGTGTAGCGGTGGCGCATTGACAACATCGATGCTGTATTGGTTTTTAAGCAACGACGTGATTGTCTCAGAGTTGAAAGAGGCTTCGTTGTCGCAGTATATGGTTTTGATATTTGGGTAGAAGTTTACCAATTGGAGAATAGGGGCTCGTACATCGATGATTGCTCTAGAAACTAAGGGTTGTACGATGGCGAATTTGGACAATTTGTCAATACAGGTTAAGAAGATTTTTCTGTCAGTGGAAAATATGTCGATATGCAACATTTCTCCAACGTTTGAAGGTATAGGGGTATTTCCTAATTCCTGTTTCTTAGGATGGCGGTCGTATTTGGCTTTATTGCAGACTTTGCAATTTGCGACCACTTTGCTAGCTAGTTTAGACATATTCGGGAAGTAATAATCCCGGAGGATTTGTTTAGCGTTCTCTTGTGCAGCCCGATGGGCGCGATTGTGCTCGGTGTTAGTGATTTCAAGCTGTTCATTGACGTTGGTAATATCACTGACGAAGGCTTTACAATGCCAAAACTTTGTCGCAGGAAACTCCTGCCTCAAGGCATGTTGAATACGCGCCAGGGTAGGGAAATCACAGTGAATCGCGTTCACGACATTGGCGTTGACAATTTCTTTAACGGATTCTACAAGCGAGTCTTTGTCATTAAAGTTAATGATATGGCGAGTTCTAGTATTTCCGAAGATTATGAAGTCTCACCAAAGCGGTTGGTTTGCTTCTTCCAAAATGATTTGGTTTCTGAAGCAGTTTAGAGGTTTGTCTGTGGTTTCTATAGTGTACGAAAGGGAAAGCTCACTATGCACCGTGGCTGCATCGGACTGGGCCTCAGCCTCTAAGTTGTTCAGGGGTTGTCGAGATAGCGCGTCCGCTACCAGGTTTTGTTTTCCCGGTGTGTAAAATACTTTCCCGTTGTTCTCATCAATAAATGCTTTCCATCGCTTAATCTTAGCGTTGGTGTTTTTCTCGGATACCGTGTATGTGAGGGGCTGGTGATCTGTAAAGATCCTTACCTCTTTGGTACCGTATAGGTAATTTTGAAGTTTGCCTATTGCCCAGACTATCGCCAACAATTCTCTTTCGTTGGTGGCGTAGTTCAGTTCGCAGTCTTTCAGCGTACGAGAGATCATGGTGATGGGCCTCTTGTTCTGGGACAATACCGCGCCTATACCACTTCCTGAAGCATCGGTGGTTAGGTCAAATGGTAATTTGAAATCGGGGTACGTCAAAATGACATCTTCTGATGCTAGGATGTTACGCAGGTGATCAAACGCATTGCGCTAGGTTTCATCAAATGTAACAGGAACTTTTTTCGACATGTTTTTACTCACTGTACCGTTTTCCCCTTTGAGAATATGAGTGAGAGGCCTGGCAATGGAGGCAAAATTCTTCACAAAGCTTCTGTAATAGCTCGCCAGGCCGAGGAAAGACCTAAGGCTAAACAGATTTTTGGGTTCGGGGAACTCTTGTATTGCCCTTCATTTTTCATCAGATCAATTTTAGTGAAATTAACGTTTTCACAGTCAAAGAATTTGAGCTTTTCAGTGACGTTTGCGTATTTTATTACGCTGTCGCCTAAGTTCAATGCCACTCCTGCTCGCGCTAGCGAGTCGAAGCCTATTATAGCATCGAACGTGGTCAGTGTGTCCAACAGGAAAAATGGGGCGTCTAACCCAAAAATGCGCATTATGCACTTGTTCTTGACGTCACTGGAGCCGTGAATAGAGCTCACAGTAAAGGGGGGTCTCGACCGGCATTACATTTCTTAGCTCCTTTACGGGCTTAAGGTAATTCTTTGCCGCCCCCGTGTCGATAAGTATTTTTGTGTTCTACCGGCCAACTGTCGTTCGATGAACGGCAGTCGGGAGCGTTCCCTAAAAAATGTAGCAGATCTTTAAGTTCATCGGAGTCGTTACCTTCTTCAATGCTGGCGACTTCCGCTTCAGCTGTGACGGAATACCCTGACTCTTCCTGCTCGTGGGATTGAGTTATATTATTAACACGCTGGCGTCTTTGTCCCGAATAACGCTGAGATGAATTCCGTCTTTTGTTGTTGCTATTATTCTGAGGCTTTTCCCAATTTGTTTCCTGCCTAAATTTGGCTGTCGAAGGGTCGATCTCCATAGGCTGTACTTTGTTATGGTCTACAATTTCGGGGTCCCCGCGCTTCTGCCAGGGGCTGTCCTCTTGGGGCTTGCTTTGGAATTGCTTAGGAATAAAGTGTGGATTTTTATCCTCTCCTTTCCATTGCTTTCCCTGAAATTTATTAGTACGCCTGTTGCCATCGTGCACAAGAGCCTTGTCTTCGATGGCCTTCGCGTATGACGCCGCGAATGCACTTCTTTCAATGCTATTTTCAGCCTCCCGCGCAAGCGCTAACGCAGTCGTAAGGTCTTTTGGTTGTGCTGGTAGCACCAGTGCTTTGAGCGGTCTTTTCAGCCCAGCAATAAATGCGTGTAGGGCATCGTCCCTAACCTCCTTATTTAAGATAGTTGCCGTGTCCGCACTATGCGACATAACTATTTTGTTCGTGACGAGCGTGAGTTTCCTCTCTACTTCGTCATAGTATGCCATAAGATCGGCATCACGTTGTTGAACCATCTCGAGATTTTGACGTAATACTCGTAGGGACGTTTTGTCCGCGTATGTGCAGTCCAGCCTAGCTAGAATTGCATCGAAATTTAGCACAGTATTATGTGACGTGAGGAGCGCTCGCGCGTTACCACAAATTTTGTTTTTAATAATTACCACTGCTTCATAGTGGGCCTCGCTGCCCTTGTATCTCTTGAATACCTCGTACGCATCTGATGCGGCCTGCCTCCAAGACACGTATTCATCGTGGCTGCCGCTAAAGGTTGGGAGCGATTTCACAATATCTAACTTGACATCACACTTTATGCTGGGGTCCGGCGTTACCCTTTCATAATCTTCTACTTGGGGTGCCTGCACAGTTAACGAGCTGATCTGGTTTCTAACTGATTCAATTTCTGCCCGCCATCGCTCCTCCTGTGCGGTTAGCGCGGCGTTGACGGCATTTGTTATGAGCGCTTGGACCATTTCTGCATTCATTTCTGATGAGTCTGGTTGTCTCACTGCGGGGCAAAATCCGATTTCCTCACTATCGTCACTGTCTACTTCTTGCTTCACTTCCCTATATTCCCAATTCATCGGCCGCAAATGAAGCTGAGTGAATTAATTGGCAGTAATATGGGTGTCGAATAAAGGTAAAATTTGCGTTTCGCGCACCGCTTTTAGTTGGCCAACACTTGTAGCTAAGTCAGGGTCTGGCGACGATGTACAATATTTTAGAGGAGTCACAACACAGTGGGCGAAGTATAACATATTTGAGAGAAAATATAATAATAAACCCGAAGAATTTATATGTGTAAAACTTAGCAATCGTTTGCTGGAGTTGCTGCACAGAGAGTGGAGTCACAGAAAATTCGAGAAAACATCACAATAAAAACGCTGAGTTATACATCCCAAGAAAAATTCCAGTTGAGAAATGGTTGGAGCGAAGCACAGGCTTAGCAAACACACAGATACACTGGGCACAAAATTTCTACGTTTCTTTATTTAAAATTAGACACATGCAAATTAAGTAAATTCACAGAATACTCCAGGGGAAAGGTGCGGGGCATAATCGCCACACAAAAATGCAAAGAAATATATATATGGGGATTTTACACTGTACGGAATTTTTACTGGCGAGGTATGCAGAACTCACAGGCACACTTTATTTATTCGTTTATTACAGTATCATGACCTGGTGCTATCTTAGTCGCACAGTCACTTACATTTTATGATCTTCAGAGTAGGTTCGAAGAGTAGTTGGGCGCCAGTTATTAAGTGGAGTGGGAGGTTGGCAATAATATATCCCTCGCCGTTGTCTCCCAGTATAGGTAGCCGGTTGGCTGTTGCTGGTTGTCCAGTGGGGGGCCGGTTGGCCGTCCTGTTTCTATGATGAAATAGAATGATTACGTTGGAAGGAGACTGTCATTCAATACCGCTGGCCTAGAGACTCAGCCGGTATATTTTGTAATAAAAAGGTTTAACGGCTAAGTGCCGGAGTTTCGTTATATGAGCTTGTGCTCTTTATTAATTGAATATAAAATCAGAACTGAACTTAAGAACTAACAAAAGCTCATGCATGACCGGATGCCCGTGGCAGACCGCTGACCATGCACATTTTGCAGAAGTCATACCATCGCTGCTAGCCAATGGGACAAAGCCACGGCCCATAAGGGCGCAATATGTTGGCTCAGCTCTCGGGCCAATTAGGGTGGACCCAATTTGGGGTGGACCATACACGAGTGGATTAATAATATAATATTAAATGCTTAATATTAATAAATTATGGGTAATAAAATAATTAATATTAATAGGAGGAATAAAAATAGGCCTGCTGATGCTAACCTGGGAGTTCGTTGTTAACTTGCATACACTTGAGTTCGGTCAGAATGTTGACACTTGCACTTTCTGTTAACGTGCCGATAGAATCATATTTTATTAAGTACTCTTGGTACAGTAGATATTCAATATGTCTACTGTCTACAATACTACATCTCCCTCCTTTGAAAAATAACGTAATGTAATGAAGTTATTTTATAAAATTTTACTTAAAAGATACAATTTTTTTTTTTTTTTTTAATAAAGAAGAAAAAATATTTTCATTTATCGTTTTTTTTTGTTTTTTTGATTATATTAAATTACAAATAATATTCAAATGTATAAAAGTATTTTGTTTTAGTATGGCCATACTAATTACAATTATGAAATAAACATTTTTAACCTATCCTTATGTACCGTTTTTTTTTGTTTTTATTAGTCGATATTATAATGTTATTTTTATCTCCTATTTCCGTTACTTTATACGGACCGGTATATTTATATTCAAACTTATGACCTGTTTAATTTCTTAATAAGACTTTATCACCTACTGATATATTTATATCGTTTGTTTTCTGATCATATAATATTTTATTATTTTTCTTATTTTCTTCTATCATTATTCTAGCTCTTTTATATGCTACTTCTAATCTATATTTACTTTCCTTAGCATAGTCATCTATATTGTATAAAGTCTCTATATGATCTATACTATTAAATTGTTTTGGTAAATTATTTGTTTTACCAAATACTAACTCATATGGACAGTAATTATGTGCCATTGAGGGGGTCGTGTTGAAGCAAAAAACGAAGTATTGAAGCCATACGTCCCAATCTGTTTTATCAACCGATATATATGAGCGTATGTATTCATTAAAGGTTCTATGACTACGTTCTGCCGTAGATTCGATTTTTAGAAATTTGCACGGATCATTTATAATTGAATTCTTATATTCTGTTCCCATGTCCGTAATGAACGTCTTCATTGGACCGTACTTCAGAATAAAAGATTCAAAAATTGCTTTAGCGATAGTGTTCGCGTTTTTGTTTGGAACTGGTATGGCAACTAAATATTTAGTTAGGTCACATATTAGAGTGACTGCATACTCATTGCCATTCTCTTATTTTGGTAGTGGGCAAATAGTGTCTACTATCACCGTGTCGAAAGCATTTATTGGCGTATTGGTTATTATCAATGGGGTCTTATTGAGCTTTGTTATTTTAGCTTTTTGTCATTTTTGACATTTTCGTATGTAATCAGTAATATCTCGAGTCATACCTTTCCAAAAATAAGGTCTTTTGACCTTGGCCAAGGTTTTTGTAATGCCTGTATGACCTCCTTGTATTGTCGTCATGGAATTTAGACAGTATTGCTTCTTTTTCATTTTGTTTTTCTATATTGGTCACCGGGTTGAGTAGCGCTACTCTTAATGTATTCAATATCTTATTGCCCATTTGTTTGAAATTATCTATTGAAACATGTTCGAAGATATTTTCCCACGGTGCCACTTTGAGTTGGCTAATTTTGTTTATACCGGCTTGCATTTCAAGCCTTTGGAAAAATTGACCTGTAGTTCTGTGATCTAGTAGTGACTTTCATAATATTTCCTGTGATATTTTGTAGATCTTTAATGGTTATTCTTGATAACGCATCAGAATAGGTATATTAATGGTCTGTGATCTGTTTTGATTGTAAAGTGTTTTCCATAAATATATGGTCGAAAATGTAATATTGCCCAGTGAATTGCAGCTATTTCCTGCTCAGTTGTACATTTATTACTTTCTCCCTTAGTGAAAGCTCTTGATGCGTATGCAATCAAGGTTATGGTTTTGAGTCAAAACCGCTCCGCACGCTTGCTTACTTGCATCAGTAATTATACAGAATTCTTTGCTGAAATCAGGATATTGTAGCAAGGTAGGTTCCATAAGTTTTGTTTTTAAATATTGGATGCGTTTTGGCATTCATCTGTCCATTCGAAAGGAACATTCTTTTTACATAATCTTGTAATGTGCCGTGAATATTCGGCGAAATTTTTTATGAAACGTCTATAATAATTGCAAAATGCTATGAAACGTCTAGCGCTGTCCGCATCGTGCGGCGTAGGGTAATTCATAATGACATCATATTTCTTGTCATCTGGGAGTATTCCTTTATCTGTGCATTTATGACCAAGAAAAGTCACCTCATGCATAAAAAATGAACATTTTTCTGGATGCAACTTTAAATTGTATTTCCTACATTTCTCAAAAACGTCTGTTTAGTTTTTAAGCATATGCTTTTCGGAACAACCTATTACTATTAAGTCATCCATATAAAGGAATGCTTGTGAAGGTTCTAATCCAGAGAATGCTATAGTCATCATTCTCTGAAATGAATTAGGCGATATTTTTATACCGAAAGGTAGTCGCGTGAAGCGATACGAGCCATTGCTCGTTGAAAATGACGTTATATCTCTTGAACTACTTTCGAGTTCAATTTGATGAAATCCTGACATTAAGTCAAGGCATGAAAAATATTGTGCTCGTCCAAGTTGATCCAAAATATCATCAATTCTTGGGAGTGGAAATTTATCGGACATTAATTTTTTATTAATTTGACGATAGTCAATTACTAATCGCCATTTCTTTTGTTCTGAACCTGGAGATGGTTTTTTAGGGACAAGTAATAATGGGCTATTGTTTGAACTTGTTTCTGTATTTCGTTCACGTGACTGTGTGGGCTTCTATAATTTTTTATGTACACTGGTTCATCATCTTTTAATCTCAGTTTTTGTTTATAAAAATTATTGGTGCTTATTGGTTCAGATTCTAATCCGAATATATCATTGTATTTGGTGCATAAGCTTGAAAGCTGTGATTTAAATTGTAAAGGAAAGTATTTTGATAGTTGAGATAATATAGATTTTTTTCTATTTTCTTGATTAGTTTGGACTACTTCGTAGTTTTAAAGTGATTCATACGCTAAATTATTTGTACTGACTACTTGATCTTTATTTGTTGTATTGAGTAGTCTTATAAAAGCGTTTTTAGATATTGTGATGGTACTTGCTATGTAAATACCATGCTTAATTTCTTGATTTGGAATCAATACACTGTCTTCTTTTGAATTTAGATCTATTTTTATACCCTTGAAAAAGGGTATTATAATTTTGTCCAGAAATGTGTAACGCATTAAAGGAAGCATCTCCGACCCCACAAAGTATATATATTCTTGATCAGCATCAACAGCCGAGTCGATATAGCCATGTCCGTCTGTCCGTCTGTCCCTCTGTCCGTCTGTCCGTCTGTTTCTATGCAAAAAATAGATAGTAGTTTTAAAGCTAGCGTTTTGAAATTTTTACCAGATCATTATTTTTGTTGCACGCATATCAAGTTTAAGAATCGGTCGGATCGGACCACTATATCATATAGCTGCCATATAAACGACCGATATGAAAACAAGTCTCTGTATGGAAAACTTTTTTGTTCTCCAACCTATCGCAACCGAATTCAACATTTATTTATTCGACATAGCCATACATGATTTGTGAAAGTTTAATCCGGATCGGACTACTATATCACATAGCTGCCATACAAACGACCGATATGAAAACAAGTCTTTGTATGGAAAACTTTTTTGTTATCCAAGCTATTGCAAACGAATTCAATATTTATCTATTTGACATAGGCATACATGATTTGTGGAAGTTTGGTCCGGATCGGACCACTATATCATATAGCTGCCATACAAACGACCGATATGAAAAAAAATGTCTTTGCATGGAAAACTTTTTGTTTTCAAGGGTATACCATCTTCGGCAAGCCGAAGATAACTTTTCTCACTTGTTTTCTAATAACTTGGGATCTTGCTGGCAGAAGTATTTAGTTATTACCAGAACTGTATGTTATTGGAACATAAATTGGAAATTTTAAGTTATTAGGTTCTAATTATAAGCCAATCTTCAGATGGCTTGAAGTCTAATTGACAGTTGTATTTTTTTATAAAATCGATTCCTAATATGCCATCACAAGGAATTGCGAATTGTAAATCCACGATATGAAAATCGTGTTTAATTATGTACTTAGTGGTCTGTATCTCAATACAAGTTAACCCTTTGGATTTGGTTACTTCTTGACTTATTCCTTTTATATCTATAATATAATTATCTTGTACGTCATGAAAGACATCAGAATTTTCTTTAACTATGGAAATGTCGGCACCTGTGTCTACTAAAAAGATAAGTTCTTTTCCTGTAGGCACATGGTTGAATGATACAAATATATTTTGACTGAGATTAATAGTGTGAACCCTTGCATTTTCTACTGCTGAGTATTTAAAGGGATTGTGGAGTTTTCCGATGTATTGTTAGTTACTCGGACATTACCTGGACTATTATAGTTGTGGCCTCGATTCGAGTTGCCACGACCTCTTGAGTTTCCTCTATATTGGCCTCGTCCATTATTATATTGTGTATTGTTATTATAGTGGCTACAAAAGTTGCCTCTATAATTTCCACGTCCGCGGTTTCCGCGCTGTGAATTATTGTTGTAGTATAGGACAGTGTTTGGCTGTCCGGTTGTCTCTGTGCAACAATTTACAAATTTCGATATGGCTTCATTCATATTATTGAAGGTACCAGCTTGCATAATAAGTTTTACCTTATCGATTGTGCAATTTTTAGTCATTGCTTTGACTGCATGCTTAGTGGCATAACTTTTGGCTAACTCTAGGGTAAACCCTCTGTTATGTATGCACCTTCTAACATTTTTGTCATCTGCTCAACCTCTAGTGTATACTGATTAGCAGTTTTGTTGCGTTGCTGTAGGCTCATCAGTTTTGCTGATAAAACTTCCACAGTTTCGCCTTTGACATTATTTTTTAATCTGCAAATGACTTCAGTTATTGTTGTTTCATTTCCGATTAAATTTCTGGCGACACCTTTTAGGCTTGTTTTTATAATCGAAATTGCTATATGTTCGTGTTCGCCTTTTATTAAATGCAATAATTGTAATCCATCAAGAAAACTTTGTAAGTTTTCAGCTTTACCATCAAAAAATGGTATAAGCTTAGTTGCTGTATTAATAAAATCGATATTTGTTTGTGCCATATTGTTGCTTGGCTTATTCTCTGTTAAAGTATCAGAATCTGTAGAATTATCCAGATCTGACATCAAAGCAGCTGGAATAGTTAGGTTATTTAAATCCTCCTCTTCTATGTTAGGATTTGTACTATGCTCTTCTGACTCTATTTGGTCAGTGTCAGCTTGTTCCGTTGATTCTGGTTCATTACCAGTTTCAATTGAAGTGTTCAGTATTGTTGGTACTGATATATCTAAATTAAACTTTTGTTTAATTGATATCAAGTTAGATCGTAGTCTGATCAAAAATTTTGATAATTGTGACCAATGATCTTGATTTAATTTTTCTTTTTGGCCATATATTAGTATACGTGCTTCGTTAAAGCATTTAACTAATATCTCTACGTGTTTTTTTACAGTAGTTCTTTGAATCGGCCTGTTTTGTGTAAGTGTAAGTTTTATGGATTTATAGATGATTCTTTTTGAAATATATCATATGTTTCCCTAATTGCCTTTAGTGTTGCCATACTTTACTTTAATATATATATTTTTTTTTTAAATTTATTTTATTTAATTTTCATTATTTTTTTTCAATATTTCATCTTCCCGACGTTACTCTCATTAAAGAATTATTATTTATATCTTTACTATATTTATCTATTGAATTATTTTGCATTTACTTTAACAATTTTTCCTGCGTATTGTTTCGTATAGCTTTACAGGCTATACTTCTAATCGAGCGGAAATGGTTCCGCACAATTTTACAAATTTTCTTATTTTTATAATTAAATTTTTTTTTTTTTATAATAATAATCCGATGAAAATTATGTTATCCGCGAGGGTATATGCATACACTTGAGTTCGGTCAGAATGCTGACACTTGCACTTTCTGTGATCGAAGTAAGTACTCTTGGTACAGTAGATATTCAATATGTATGCATACTACAGTATTGTCGATACTAATATTCCTTCTTATGTACTAGAGCAGTGTATTAGTGGCGAAAAATACAAATTGTATTTTTGAATATACTACAAGTTCGCTAACAAGTATTGAGAGCTGACGAATTGTTTCCGCTCTATGTTACAATCGTTATTTTAAATCATGTTTTCCTGGCATCTGTTTGATTGGGGTGCTCCTGCTTTTAGTTTTAAGTGGATCCTGCACGTTTTGGGGTACTGCCGGCTTCTGTGCCCTTTGTAGCACTGCCGGATCCAAGGGGTAGCCCTTGGACAAGTCGACCAAATTATTGAAGTTTCTAAAAAAATTACGCACAAATTTAATAATAACAACCAACTTAACCATCAACTTTCTGTCCTATTCTGCAATATTTGTTGTTCCATCTTCCCTTCTTTTGCAGCGCTCGCAAGTCTTGCTTTTCTACTTGTTGTTTTCTTCTCCCTGGTTTTTTTTTTGCTGGCAGAAGGAAACTGGTTTCGGCATTTCTTAGGATTATTCTTTTCTGCGCATGCCTAAACACAACTGCAACTGCGACTGAATTTTGACGCGCTTCTTGGAATTTCCAACAAACGTCGACCGTTTTGCTAATTTCACTACCTCTGTCTTTTTGCAACTTTTGCACGATGTTCGACTGCTCAACTCTACGACTTTGATTTGGAATTACACCTAACTGCACCAACGACTGCCAAGTTTCTGCTGTTTATACCCTGTACCTAGAAAAATGGGTGAAAAGGGTATCATAATATGGTGCAAATGTATGTAAAAGGCAGAAGGAAGCATCTCCAACCCCATAAAGTATATATATTCTTGATCAGCATTAACAGCCGAGTCGATATAGCCATGTCCGTCTGTCCGTCCGTCCGTCCGTCCGTCCGTCCGTCCGTCCGTCTGTCGGTATCAACGCCTAGATCTCAGAAACTACAAGAGCTACAGACATGTGCCATATATAGTTGGATAGGTAATTACCATACGCAGTACAAGTTTGTTTTTTTTATTTTGATATCACCCCCCGTTCCCCCGCAAACAGCAAAAAACTGCCACAACCACGCTCCCCGCAAACCTCAAAAAACTGCCACGCCCACAATTATAAACTTAATACTATGCAATTCGGCATATGCGTTGTTGCTTATAAAAGCTAACTAATTTTTAAATTTGAACCAAATCGGATAAGAAACACGAAAGTTATGCCACATGCAAAATCTATGGCAAGGGAAGCAGAAGCGCAGCAAAACACGCATTGCGCGACGCCGACTGCGACGTTGACAGCGAAATGTGTATGGCTTTATGACACACAAAACTTATTTTCATAACCAAAATCATACCAAATTTATATTGTTATGGTACTCTTTTCTAATATAGTAGAATATTGTTTCATTTATTTATTGATACTAAATAAATAAATTGTAAGCATGTCTAAGGGTACAGGGTATTTTGCAATCGGGAAACTCGACTGCTACTACCTTACTTGTTTTACTCTTATTTTGCACTCAGACGGGTTGAGCCTCGAAATGTGATATTTTATTATTAATAGTTTGGTTATAATTATAGGTATGTAAATTAGAAAAGGTGTATAGATTAGACAGCGAACAATTATGAGTAACTTTAAGGCACCGAATAGGAAGTGCTGAGCTTTTACGTACGTACACGACGGCTAACTCGCGACGCGCTTCCTTCTTGGAGCTGACGGTTCAGCCTGGTGTACAACGTTAGATCTCATATTCGCCGACAACTTGATTGAAGAAAGCGGCGTAGTAATTGCACTGAGCAAGACACTAGAAGGCACAGTGGCAGTCACAAGATCACTTGGGCCAAAGAATTCTTTATTAGAAACGGATGCTGCGCAGCTAGGATACATTATGGAAATCACTTAAGTGATTGAAGTGGCCGGTTTGGACCACCATAATACGTCACTATATATATATAAGAAATATGTAAGAAGGTTAACGGCGGTATGGTTGGCAGAGGCGCACACGTCAGCAGTATATAAATTTAGATTGAAGTATTTGACAATTATATTTATTTGTATAATATAAAAAAAAATATAAAAAATAAAATAATAAAAAAATAAAATAATAATAATAAAATAATATAAAAATAATAATCCTAACGAAAATTATCTTTATGTACTACCCTCCCCTTTATTAAGACACTTGTCCCAATCAACTTCAACTTTTTCTTCTTTGTAGCGTGGGGTAAGTTTATGTCCGAGCCGTTTGTTTTGCTTTACAAAGACAGTGTCCCCGACCTGGAAAGTTCTGTCACATCTTGATCTATTAATTCTTCTTAATTGTATTTCTTGTACTCTGTGAATTTTTTCTGAGATTTCCTCTGCAAGTTCTGGGGGCATTGCATGAATTATGTCGATCGGCTTTTTATTGGTGACTGAATATACTGTTTTGTTGTATTCCACGGTTGCTTGAAGTATGAGATTTACCTTAACAGCTATGCCTTTTTCTAATTTTAGGCATCGTGATATTTCTAATAGTGTGCTGTGAAACCTTTCGACCTGTCCATTTGAGGTACTATGATAGGGTGGTGAATTTTCCACTTGAACATTGAACTGATTTGCTAAGAGTGACCTAATTGACTCATAGAAGGCTCATTGTCGCAAAAAATTGTCTTTGAGTTTGGATATAGGTTCATTAACTGCATTATTGCAGGCTCTATGTCGGCTATCGTTCTGGAGCCTATGGGTTGAACGACCGCAAATTTTGAAAATTTATTTATACAGGTTAAAAAATATCTCCTGCCTGTAAAAAAAATATTAATGTGTTATGTCTCGCCGATTTGTGAAGGAATAGGCGTTCTCCCAAGGACATGTTTCTGCGGATGACGTACATATTTGGCTTTTTGGCAAACCAGGCAGTTACCTCCTATGCTGGCTGCCAGTTGCGACATTTGCTGCCCTGTGCGCTCTGTTGTGTTCAATGGTTACTATTTCTTTTTGTTCCTCTTTGTTATAGATGTCGGTCACCAGCAGCTTTTTTGTATGCCGGAAAGTCGTTGCTGGGAACTCTTCTATAAGTCTGTTCTGGATGAATGCCAGTATGGGCAATTCGCAGTATATTGCATTCACTACATCTTGTTTTACTACGTCGCGAATTCTGTCTACTAACTCCCTATTTACGAATTGTATTACGTGCCTTGACTTGTTACCAAATATAATAAAGGTGCGAGTATTATCCGCTGTGCCTTCTTGTATTATTATTTGGTTTCTAAAGCAGTTGACCGGCTTGTCGACTGTTTCGATTGTGTATGAAAGCGAAATTTCACTATGTATGGTTGCCATATCTGACCGGAGGTGGCTTTCTAAAGCGTGGATGGCCTGCCTGGATAGTGCATCTGCAACATGGTTCTCTCTCCCTGGCTTATACAAAATTTTTGCGTTGTGCTCATCTATAAATGCCTTCCACCTTTTGATTTTAGCATTTGTGTTTTTATCTGACACGGCAAATGTTAATGGTTGGTGATCTGTGTAAATATTCAGATTTTTAGCGCCATACTTTAATGTCTTTAAAGCCCATACAATGGCTAGGAGCTCTCGTTCGTTAGTTGCGAAACCAAGCTCTCCACCTTTTAAGGATCTAGATATCATTGTAATAGGCTTTCCGTTTTGTGATAAAACCGCGCCCAGGCCAAGAGCTGAAGCGTCCGTAGTTAAATTGAAAGGCTTTGTGTAGTCTGGGTAGGGTAGCATTACATTTTCGGACACTAAGATATTTTTAAGTTTCTGAAATGCAAAGCTTTTCTTCTATCTTTTTAGAACGAGTGGCGGAAACTTTTCCGTTTTCCCCCTTGAGGTTTTCATTCAAAGGTCGAGCTATTGAAGCAAAGTGCTTTATAAAGCAGCGGTAATAGCTTGCTAGCCCTAAAAAAGGATCTAACATTGAACAAATTAGTGGGTTCTTTATATTTATGGATAGCCTCTACTTTTTTAGGATTTGTTGTGATGCCGTCTTTGGATACTATGAATCCCAAATATTCGACACTTTCCTTAAAGAAGTTCGATTTCTCCTTAGACACCCTCATCTATCAAGTACCCAACAAATATGATTCAGATGGTCTTCAAGTCGTTCGGAAAAAATAACGTCATTAACGTAAACAAAACAAGACTTTCCCATTTGGGGCCTGAGTACGTCATCTATGGCACGTTGAAACATACTGGGCGCATTTTTAAGACCGAAGGGAAGTCTACAAAACTCGTATTTTCCATGTGCAACCGAGAATGCGGTTTTCTCCCTATCATTTTCTGCAAGTAATATTTGATGAAATCCTGACTTCAGATCTAGTGTGGTAAAAAATCTGGCTTTTCTCAAATTTGATAGGATAGGATGAGTTCTGTGAGGGGCTGTATATAGTTTTTTGAAGAGCCGGTGTCGATTAAGATTTTTATGGTTTTCCCTGCTATCTTTCTTTCTATGAACGGTAGCAAGGACCTGTGGCTAAAAAATGCACGTTGTCATAATTCGTAAGTTCGTGGTCAATATCTTCAACATCTGCTGTTGCCCCTTGTTCATAATCATTTCCATCGGACTCCTCTAAATCTTCTTCTTGAGCTTAATGGTTCACTCGTTGATGTTTCGGTCCTGTAAACCTGGCAGTGCCACTATTTGGTCTTTTTGTTATGTGTTCAAAGCCAACTTGTGCCTGAACAGGCCTTGGGTTATGTTGTTGTTGATGTTGGGTTGGCCAAACATTTTGATGTTGGGGTAAGTTAGCTTGGTTCAAAATTGGTGCTTGTCTAAATTGGTTGGATCGAATGGTTCGCATAGATACGTCAGTATCAAACGGATGAGTCGGTGCCTGGACTGGTATTTGAGCTGCTTGCCTGTCAAAACTGGGCACAAACTGACGCTTGCTAAAATATGGGTTTTTGTCTTGCATATTAGTGCTTCTATCCCTATTAGTTTTTTTTCCAGTTGCGGAACTTTGTCCCGACAGTTTCTTGAGTAGTTCAGAGCGAATTGATAACGCTCGTGATTTGACTCAACCTCCTGTGCTAGAGCAAAGGCTGTTGGTAAGTCCTTGGCTCCTTTGGCAAACAGGATATCACTCAATGACTTCTTTGTGCCTGTTATAAATACACGTAATGCGTCAGCCCTATACTTTTCATTGAGTGACATCGCCAAGGGTTTATCGCATGTCATTTGTACCTCAAAGAGATGCGAATTTGGAGGAGCTATTACTGGCGACTCCTACCTAACTTGCTGGCGTTGGTCATTATGGCCGACTTGGTGATCTCCTGGGCAATGGCATCGGTTTGACATGGTCATGTTTGGCCTGTCGAGAGATTGAAGGCGAGATGCGCACGTTTATGCGGCAAACCCGAAACGGTTTCCGGGAGGTTCGGAAACAATTTGCCACATTAAATGAGCAGTTTCTAAACCTCGAATCTTTATTTCTGGGCCTAAAACTATTAAGTGAATCACCACGCCGGAAAATCGCTAACACTAACCAGAATATGAATATGTGTACCACTCCAGCCTCACATTTGCCAGTAAGCAATGTTATGGTTGATGCTCCTGTCGAACAGCCACCCATCCTAGCTATTCAGAAACCCGGTCTTCCCCCTACAAAAGTTGAACTAGAACCGGGCAGTAGGAATCTCCCACCTGGTTCCATTCTTGAAAATTCTTCAATAATCATATCACCAAGCCAGCCTGCTGCTCCATCACTGCGCCTGCCTGCCGCCGCAACTAACCGCCCACCCGTTGTAAGATCACCAAAGCCATTGACGGGTGTTTAAGGCTTATGCCTTATGCCTCTGCCGATGACGTTAGGATTCACCTTTCAAACAATCTAAATATAGCTCTCTCAGAACTGTTTGTAACCAAATTTAATTTTAAGCATAAACGTAGCAAATCCTCTTTCAAAATAACTTTACCAGAAGCTTCCCTTGCTAAATCTTTAGATCCTACTACCTGGCCCGAGCACAGTATTGTCCATGAATTCTTGATCAGAGATTCTCAAGGTTCCAGTCAGTTAATACTTCAAAAAACTAAGCAACAAGATTTTTTCTTTTTGCTACCAAAACGTTCGCAGTATTCTTGGAAAACTGAACTTACTTTATACTAACAGTTCTTCCTTTGACTTCGATGCTATTGTGCTAACTAAAACCTGGCTAAACTCCACTGTCATAGACAATGAAATTTTGGTATCGAAGTACGCTTTCTTTCGGGAAGATCGCCCAACCCTTGGAGGTGCCGTTCTGATTGCCGTAAACAACATCTACACAGTCGAACGTATTACTATAACTAATCCTTTCGGAATTGAATTTTTAGCCGTTAAAATTCATTCTGAGTCCCTTAACCTTTTCATCACCTGTTCCTACATTCCTCCTCTAAGTGATGCAATCATTTATATGCACCACTTAACTGCCATAAAATCAGTTTTGTCCCTGCTAAATGATGCTGATCTTATTCTAGTTATGGGGGATTTCAATCTGCCCCTCATTTCATGGATTAACTCGGATGAGGATAACTCGCTTTTACTCACTAACCAAAATGACTTCCTTGATGGCTTAGCCGACTCTGCCGTTTTCCAACTTAACCCTATAAGGAACTACCGTGGCAGGTCGCTGACCTAATTTTCTCTAACCCTACCTCCTCTGCCACAATAGCAAGGTTTCCTCCCTTATCTACTCCTGAGGACTCTTACCACCCAACACTCTTAGTCTCGCTAATTATTGACTCTCCTGAAGTCCTCCCCAGTAATAGCGAGCAGCCTCGTTAAAAATGCTTTAAAAAAACCAACTACTGTGACCTAAGAAATCACCTGACTAATATTGACTGGAGTTATCTTTCTAGTTTCAGCAATATCGAGGAAGCTACAGACTCTTTTTATGAAGTAATTCATAACGCCTTAAATAAATCTGTCCCTGAAACGTTAACTCCATCAACGTCTAAACCTCCATGGTTTAATAAGCACCTCTCTCTCCTAAAAAATAGGAAATCTAGAGAATACAAAAAGTGCCAAAGCTCTCGAACCATGTTATAAAAAAATTATATTACAAAATGTATTTAACATTTTTTAAGAGGATCCAAGCTATTTATATTGTGAACTCTAAACGTAAATCCAACCCTTTTCCCCATTCCGACTAATTCCGTCTAATAATACTTCCGACTCTTCGCATCTCGGCATTGCTAATCTATTTGCGTCATTTTTTCAGTCAACCTACTCATCTAACTCATTTGATCCCTCCTCTAACTATCCATATAATTTACCCTACATAAACAACATTTCCCTTTCTAAATTTCACTGTCATGATGTGTTTACGGCTCTTTCATCAATTAAAATCTCATTTTCACCAGGCCCACACAACGTACCTAGCTGCATCCTCAGAAGGTACTCCGATCTTCTCACCCTACCTCTTACTATTCTATTTAACCTATCCTTGGAGCAAACTTCCCTATCTAAATTATGGAATGAATCATACCTAATACCAATTCGTAAAAAAGGCTCTAAGGCTTCCATTGAGGACTACCGCGGCATTGCTATTCTGCTATTCCCAAACTTCTTGAGAAACTTATCACATCGCAGCTTCAACATGCATGCAAGAGCATAATCTCACCTGCACAGCATGACCTTGTCAAGCTTCGCTTGACAACAACTAATCTACTAGAATTTTCGTCGAAAATCAACCGAGGTTTTCAACATCGCTTGCAAACTGATGTAATTTACACTGACTTCAGCAAAGCATTTGATTCAGTTAATCATCAGCTCTTGCTACGGAAACTCTCGCTTATTGGTTTTCCACCAAATATCCTGATGTGGGTTGCTTTCTACCTTTCAGATCGAACCCAGCGTGTCCTATTTAAATCTTCCAAGTCGAAGGTCATCCATGTCTCATCGGGTGTCCCTCTAGGACCACTGTTGTTTATACTCTTTGTGAACGATCTTCCCAATGTGATTAGTTATGCCTCTATGCTTATGTATGCTGATGATGTCAAGTTATGCTATTCCTTCTCGGAACATTTCCTGCATAGGCATCTGCAACCAGATCTTGACGAACTCTATTTGTGGTGCTCAATTAATCTTCTGTTCCTAAACTGCTCTAAATGCAAACTTATGACATTCCATCGCAGTGTGCCGCTTATCATATCTTACTCTCTCGGAAATCACGTCCTTGATCGTGTTTCCACAATCAACAATCGACAATAGTCGTTTCACGAGTATGTGTTCCATATGAGAAAGATTGGGTCGCTAGGAGCTATTGACACACTGTCAATAATAAGCTACGTTGTGGATGGGTTACAGCTGCAGAGCGATTTTAAGTACCACTGCTTCAACTGCGGTTCTGTTGACCATCTAAGGAAGGATTGCCAAGCAGCCACAAAATCTTTTCGTTGCAGCCAAAGCGGTCATATCGAAAAAATGTCCAACAAAAGCCGCTACAGCAGGTATAAATGTTTTACACAATGAGAAGCGATTCAAAACAGTAAGAGTGAACAACGTAGAGGTGAATTGTCTGGTGGACACAGGAATAGATGTGACACTTCTCAAGAAAAGTGTTTACGACCAAATTCATAATGTCCAGTGGCAGAGTTACATGTTGAATTTACGTGGTCTAGGCAACAACATCACTCGTCCAGTTGTTTGCTTTGTAGCAGAGGTTGCTGTCGATGAAGAAATAATATCCCACAAACTTGTCGTGGTTGCGGATGGAGATCTCCAATATGATGCACTGCTGGGGTATGACTTTATCAGCCAATTTAACTTCACGTCGTCTGGAGCTGGATACAAGTTTTCTTCCCTGCTGGGGGAGAAAACATGTGGAAACCAGAATCAGATAAGTATTTATAATGTTGCAAATACAATTGCTGATATAGATGTGCCGTTACAGTTCGGGAACGAGGTCCGTGCGATGATCAACAACTACAAACCGAACCAGTCATTTGAAGAGGTTCTAGTGTTGCTGCACATTGTTCCCGATGGAGACATTGCACCGTAACCAGTAGCCCAGTCGCCTTTCCATTGTTGAAGCCGAAACAGTCAAGAAACAGATCGACAAATGGCTTGACACAGGCATTATTCGCCAGTCGACTTCGAATTTAGCCGTATTGTTTTGGAACCGCATGAGGAATTGACGACGCTGCCTGAAGAGGAGGAGAGCCAAACACCAGACCCGAACGAACCGCTGCCGTTGCAGGAAGAGAAGAAACCCACGGTTCGGCGACGTGGTCGAAAAGCCACTGCAGAGCCGGTGGAGATCCCTACCAAGGTAGAGGATAAACCTGGTATTGCATTAGAGACAGAGCATGAGCTTACAAAACCGGTGCCAAAAGAAGACGATCCTAAGCCTCGCCGACGTGGTCGCAAGGTAACGGCCGAGACAGTGGAGATGACAACCGTGGAAACTAAATCGGAGGCAGAACAAGAGGAAATAAAACCGGAAGAAGGGGAGCACAAACCACGTCATCGTGGTCGCAAAGCCTCGGCAGAGGTAGAGGACTTGTCAGCTAAGAAGGACTTAATACATTCTGGGTTAGAAGAAAGGAGGAATACGGCATCAGAGACTGAACCAGAGTCGCTGATGCCGCTGGCGGAAAGAGAACCCAAGATGCGATGACGTCTTCGCAAAGCAACGTCAGAAACCGTGGAAATACCAATGAAGAAGGAAACAACACAAGATGCTCCGCCAGTAGTGGTACCACGTCGTCGCGGGCGAAAGGCTACCGAGGACGATGACCATTTAACCATAGAGCCAAAGTCGAAATGGCGCGCACGGAAGGCCTCTTTGGAGGAGGTACAAGATGCTGTTACATTAAATCCACAAACGCAACCCAATTTGTGGCAGGCAAGAAGTTGGCCAGCGAATATTTGGGGCCGTACGAGGTAACAAAAATAAAGAGAAACGGCCGATATGATGTTCGAAAGTCAGCAGGTGTTGAAGGCCCTAACCACACATCCACAAGTTGCAATCATATGAAGCTATGGAGGTTTGTGGTGGACAACGAATACGAATGGTCATCAGGCACTGATCAATAATCTGAATGGCCGAATGTAAGAAGGCTAACGGCGGTATGGTTGGCAGAGGCGCACACGTTAGCAGTACAGCAGTATATACACTAATATAAAAGTCGAGGATCGGCAGTAACAAGAAGTCGGAAAGAGAGAGTCAACAAGTCGTATTGGAGTCATCGTACAGGGCAGTCGTTGAGCAGTCGTCGGGGAGTGAAGTCGAAACAAAGTCGTAAAGCAGAAGCAGTGTCGCAGCAACTCGTCGATCGTCTTAGTTGTATTAAACTAACATTATATAACCTTTTGTTTGTAATCTTTTCTTGGCGAACCTATAATAAACATAATAACTAATATAATTCTACATATAAATATTTGAGGTGGGATCACACTGATGTCTTGCCATTTCCTTTTAAAGTAGAAGTTGTTGAAAACTCAACAAGAAGGATACCAATGCTGAAAAGAAGAAAATATAGTTGATCGTGGAAAGTAGTGAAGCAAAGTTGTAAAAACAGAGTTATTACTACATTTAATATTCTATTGCCTCAGCTAATATTCAACGTCGCTTATGCCAATTTCAGGGTATGAGCCCTGCGCAATCTGGCCATTATGTTGGGGCGCCTACGAAGTCTCTAAAATATCGCTCGCTGCTCTTCTTCACCTCTTTCGTGACCCAGGGGAACCCTAGGACCTCGATGAACCTTGAACCCTGCATGGTGGCGTCATCGTGCAGCAGGTAGGCCGCGTTGGCGGTGCGGAGAGCCTTTTTCTCAAACCTTTGTATTATTTCGATGTTGGACTTACTGGCCGTTCCGCAGAGCTGGCTGCGGTACGTCCAGATTGTCCTGACGATCGCCTTATAAATAAGAGGATTGGAGGATGCCGGCAACGTGGACCTTCTTCCTATAAGCCAGTAGAACGATTTAATGCGCTGGTTGGCTTGGTTTCTTTTTCTCAATAAGTGCTTCCAGATGAGTCTCCTGTCGAGCGTGTTACCAAGGTAAGTCGGAGTGGCTTCCTCTTGGATTGTGGCGTCGCCCAGGCTCTGCAAGAGGCTCTGCAACACAGAAAGATCTGCTGTGAACGCGTTGTATAGCAAAGGGCCAAGAACACTGCCTTCGAGAACTTCTGCTCCAATCCCTTTGGGTTTAGAGAGCTCATCACCTCGAGAAACGACTTCAGGAACTTGAAATATGGCTGGGGTACACTAAGTTAAAGTTAAAATAGAAGCCCAGGATGACAGACACGATCGAAGGCGTGCTTGACGTCTAGCATGACCGCCTGGCAATACTTTTTGTTTTCGAAAGCATCCAAAACGTTCTGTGGCATTGCTCATCATAATACCTTGATAATGATGAAAAAAATAGAAACAGTTAATGGAATTTTGAGGCATAAATCGGGTTTGGAACGATTGTGTCCGGAAATATAACTCGAGCAGCAAAGCAAAAAAATATAAGTGCAACCTTAAATCTAAAGGACGGATCTGATGTTAGGGTATCTATGGATATTTTCGTTTCGGATATACCAAGGTGCTCTAATGATTTCTCTCAAAGATACTGATTGATCTCTTTGCATGATATTATTGTTACAACTACTGGCATTTTCCCATAGTTGGGAGCCGTACGTCCTTATTGGTTTTAGTACGGAGATGAACAGTAGGACCCTGTAGTCCAGACAGAAGGATGAACGAAAGTTGATAAGCCAGTTCAGCCTTAAGCTTAAGAAGTGTTCTTTTATCTTCGATATGCTTGCGCCAGGTGAGCATTCGGTCGAGGAGCTCTCCAAGATACGTAACGTTATTTGCTTTCGGGATTACTGTGTTGTTTAAAGTGCTCGAAAGGCAGTCTTGTCGATTGAGTGTAAAGCTTAATAAGTGTTCTTTTATCTTCGATATGCTTGCGCCAGGTGAGCATTCGGTCGAGGAGCTCTCCAAGATACGTAACTTTATTTGCTTTCGGGATTACTGTGTTGTTTAAAGTGCAATAGGCCTTTATGATGAGGTAAATGAATGGTATTGTTCATGAATTCTTGACCAGATATTCTCAAGGTTCCAGTCCAGTTGCCATTTCAAAAAACTAGGTAACATGATGTAATCTTTTTGCTACCAAAACATTCGCAGTATTCTTGGTAAACTGAACCTATTCTTTACTAACAGTGATTCCTTTGACTATGATGCTATTGTGCTAACATTAACCTGACTAAACTCCTCTGTAATAGACAATGATAGTTATGGGTGATTTCAATTTGCGCCTCATTTTATAGATCAACTCGAACAATAATAATTCGCTGTTATCCACTAACCAAAATGACTTCCTTGATGGCTTAGCCGACTCTGCCGTTTTCCACCTTAACCCTATAGGGAACACTAGTGGCAGGTCGCTTGACCTTATTTTCTTAAATACTACCTCCTCTACCACAATAGCAAGGTCTCCTTCCTTATCTACTCCTGAGGACTCTCACCATCCAACACTCTTAGTTTCGCCAATCATTGACTCTCCCGAAGTCCCCCCCAGTAATAGCGCGCAGTCTCGTCATATATAATATATAAACGCCGGTGTGGTTAAGGTTTGGTGTTTTATCTTCTTGCTTCAACACATTGGAGAATGAAGTCAAGCATTTTGTAATCTTTGCTTTACAATAGGCCATCTATGAACTTTCCTCTCTCTTGTCGCAAATATCGTCGGCAACGAACCAACATGCTCTTTCGGTCTTTCCTGTAAGTAGAGTGTATAATATGTGCCAATAGTAATTTATTATTTTTCTCAAGTGAATGTGGAAATGGAGAAAGATTTTTTTTGTGCATATAAATGGAATAACAGAGAAAATGAATAAATTGATCAAACACCTATGGTAAATACATTTAATTCTGAAACTATTTTGGTTTAGCTTGAGTCCAGCAAGTAAAAATAAGCTGAATTCGATCAAGTTGACAACCAAAAAAAGTGATCCGCGTGTGTGTGTTGGCAGCTCATGTTGCGTTGCGTTGTTTTGTTTCATGGCGACTCAAACCTCTCAATGTTAATGTGTGCCTAATGCAAGTGTGCTGTGTCCAAAAAGCTTCGAAGTGTCTTATACCGCAACTGCTCGAGTGTGATTTTGAAGGCAGATCACACCAAAAGTTGTTCTTCATTGACACGTAAAGTTGTTTCATGGCGACTCAATACGTTCGTCTCGAACTTACAACCAATTTACTGCATGAGCCACTTGAAACTTTTGTTTAATGACGAATAGTGCGACACACACGCTCGATCATACAATTGTATCAAATCAAATTGATAATTTATCTGATTTAATTAAATCAGATAAATTATCAATTTGATCAATAATTGATCAAATAAAAATACCATTGCAGTTGAAAATAATTTAAACAAGTATATTGTGTTAAATCTAAACTACGATCATATTTACAGATCCGTTAAAAGAAATTGCTCCATCCCACTCGCACTTTGAAATACACCGAGATACACAAAAATAATACACGCAACCTCACACCAACATAATAAATTAAGGAAATAATTTCAAACACACATATAAAAGCTAAGTTCAAAATAATTTTAAACAAATTTTGTTTTTTTCAATTTCAACACACATCTAAAATTTATTTGCAATATATTAATTAAAATACACAAAAAACAAATCAATTTCAACACACATCTAAAATTTATTTTCAATATATTAATTAAAATACACAAAAAAAAAATCAATTTCAACACATCAAAATCCAAAGTTCAATATAATTAATTAATATTTTTTTTTTCCAACAAACATATTAAAATTTGTTTTCAATAAAGTAATTAAGAAATTCAAATTTCAAAACATATATTAAAGTGAAATCAAATCTCAATACATATACAAATTTTTAATTCAAACACATTGACACATTTCGATCAATTGAGTTAACCAAACAAACTGATGTCGAAATTGCAGAGCTCAGTTAAAAAATTACTTCCAAACACTAGAAGCAGAACAAGACTAAGTGCAAGTCTATCAAATATTACTGAGAATCAATTAGAAAACGTTCAGACTTTAGCTAGACCTAGCCGAGATTCAAGCTTCATTATGAATACATCTGCAGGAACTTCTAATTCCAACCCTAACTCCCCTGGCCCGATGGTCAGTCCACAGGACATCTGTGCCGCTCTACAGATTCCTAATGGAATTAAGATGCTGGTCCCGTTTAAGGGAAATCCAATATATAATACCTTAGCGACTTTATTAAACAAGTCGAAGAAATTTTATTGATTATAAGAGGAACGGACAAAACCCCTTAACCATAATTTTTACTAAGAGCGATTAGGAGTAAGATCACTGGTGAGACAAATAGAATTCTGGTTAATGCCAGAACACAGATAAATTGGGACGATATTAAACAAACTCTTTTAAATAAGTTTGCGGACAAACGCAGTGAGGACTCATTAAACTTCGAGCTGCACAATTTAATCCATAAAAAAATTTTGATCCATTATTTCCATCAGGAAATTTTAGGTGTCAAAACAGCCTTTTCAAAAGTTATCGAAAATTCCGTTTCGAATACGGCTCTTATCCAGCAAAAGGAAGAAGCTTTTTTTAAAAACTTGGCTTTATGTATTCGTACAGGGAATAAAAGGACCCTGGGGCTAGCCCTAAGAAACTTCAAATCAAATGATTTACAAGAAGCTTACGATTTTGCTATAAAGAAAGAAGAAGAATTTCTTACGAGAAAATAAAGAGAAAAATGAAAAACAGACCTATAAATATCAGGGAAAGAATTACCACAAAAGATAATCGTAGGGAGGACAATTACAAATCAAATCATAAACAATTAAGCTATGAAAACAAAAGAAACCAAACAGGTAATAATCGGGAACAGAGAGCACCTAAAAGATAGTACGATATTATAAACAACAATCTTCCTCATTAAATAGAGAACCCTCTGGTAATCGTAGGGCAATTTTGCCAAAAAAGATTCCAACAATATTAATAGGGAAACCAAAGTTTTAATAATCTAGAAACAGTTGAAAACCAAGAACAACTGCACAATATTGACGATTCGATTTTTCCCCAAGAAGCCTCGTCAACCAGACCGGCTACTTAGAAAAGTTTGAGGTGGGTTCGCCACTCCGTTTTCTTAGACCTAGCTCTGGGTAAACCCTTAAAATTTTTAATAGACTCCGGTCATCTTTTATTAGCCCCGAATTAGTGAAGTTCAAATATCAAATTCAGTTGGAGTCACCAGTAAGAATCAAGACTTATGCAAGCTTTATGCAACCATTATGTTAAGAACATGACTAAAATCAAACTTTTTAAACAATATAATAATGACGAATTACATACCGGGTTGTTTTATAAAGTTGGTCTATTAAAACTGAATGTTTTGGAAAAGCTAGAAGGAGTTGTAAACGTACCTCAAGAAGTATTACCGACAAAATTCTTTATTTTTCAACTACACAAACATATTAAACAACAGACACAGTTATTGTGCATCGAACACCGATACAAAAAAATATTGCTAAAATTCCGGTTATCATTGATAGTGGGAGCTTTTTGTGCAATGACATCCATTTAACACAGGATTTTTTATTCCACAGGAATATTCCTGTGTTTGTCAGACCCTTTAGATATAGTCAGACTGAAAGAGTTGAAGTTTTCATGCAAGTCTCTAAAATGCTAGAGCAAATTCATTATCAAATACAGTTATTCACCATGGAGTGCACCAGTATTTTTGGTGCCCAAAAAAAATGATGGTGTTGGCGAAAAGAAATAGAGATTAGTGGTGAATTTTCGGGAATTAAATGAAAAAACGATTAAGAACAGATATCGAATGCCAAACATAAATGACATTCTGGATAGAATAGAAAGAGCCAGATGTTTTTATACCCTTGAAAAGGTTATTATAATTTTCTCCAGAAATGTGTAACGCATTAAAGGAAGCATCTCCGACCCCACAAAGTTTATACATATATTCTTGATCAGAATCAACAGCCGAGTCGATATAGCCATGTCCGTCTGTCCGTCTGTTTCTATGCAAAAAATAGACAGTAGTTTTAAAGCTAGCGTTTTGAAATTTTTACCAGATCATTATTTTTGTTGCACGCAGATCAAGTTTAAGAATCGGTCGGATCGGACCACTATATCATATAGCTGCCATACAAACGATCAATCAGATTTCAAGTCTTTGTATGGAAAACTTTTTTGTTCTCCAAGCTATTGCAACCGAATTCAACATTTATTTATTTGACATAGACGTACACGATTTGTGAAATTTTGATCCGAATCGGACTACTATATCACATACTACATATCACATATATGAAAACAAGTCTTTGTATGGAAAACTTTTTTCTTTTCCAAGCTATTGCAACCGCATTCAACATTTATTTATTTGACATAGCCATACACGATTTGTGAAAGTTTTGTCCGGATCGGACGACTATATCATATAGCTGCCATACAAACGACCGATATGAAACCAAGTATTTGTATGGAAAACTTTTTTGTTTTCAATGGTATACCATTTTCAGCAAGCCGAAGATAACTTTTCTTACTTTTTATACCCTTTAAAAAAGGGTATTATAATTTTGTCCAGAAATGTGTAACGCATTAAAGGAAGCATCTCCGACCCCAAAAGGAATATATATATTCTTGATCAGCATCAAAAGCCGAGTCGATATAGCCATGTCCGTCTATCCGTCTGTCCGTCTATCCGTCTGACCGTCTGTTTCTATGCAAAAAATAGACAGTAGTTTTAAAGCTAGCGTTTTTTTTTGGCCAGCGGATATCATCAAATTAAGATGAATCTCAATGACGCCACAAAAACTGGATTTTCAGCTGTGGGCGGTCATTATGAATTCCTAAGAATGCCTTTCGGGTTATCAAATGCCCCAGAAACCTTTCAGAGGGTTAGGGACATTGTGTTGGCAGACTTCAATGTCAAATTCTGTCTCATCTATTTGGATGATATAATTGTATTTTCGTCTTCCTTACAGGAACACATTAATAATTTAGAACAAATTTTCCAAAAACAAAACCAAGCAAATTTCAAACTCCAGCCGGAAAAATCCGAATTTATGCGTAAAGAAATCAAATACTTAGGTCACATTGTATCCGATGAAGGCATAAAACCAAACCCAAATAAAATTCAAGCCATCAAAGCTTTTCCGATGCCAAAGACGTAAAAGGAAATTAAATCGTTTTTGGGATGTTGGGTTATTATCGAAAATTTTTAAGGGATTTTGTCAAAATAACGAAACCCTTAACTCAACAAGGCAAATTCAGAACTCGAATTTGATGATAATTATATTACAACTTTCAAACTTTGTAAAACGTTATTATGTAACGATCCCGTATTACAATACCCTGATTTCGCAAAACCTTTTATTTTAACGACAGACGCCAGTAATGTGGTCATCGGTTCTGTACTATCACAAGGACCCTTGGGCAGTGATAGACCTATAGCATATGCTAGCAAAACCTTATCCGAATCAGAATCACACTACTCCCACAATCAAAAAAGAACTTTTAGCCATTGTCTGGTCGGTGAAATATTTTGGACCATATCTTTTCGGTCAAAAATTTACCTTAGTAACACACCACAAACCCTTAGTTTGGCTCAAAAATCTCAAAGAAGCAAATTAATTGATGGTGAGATGGAAGCTTCAGCTTTTAGAATACGACTGTGACGTAATATATAAAAATTTGTATACCCTTGAAAAAGGGTATTATAATTTTGTCCAGAAATGTGTAACGCATTAAAGGAAGCATCTCCGACCCCACAAAGTATATATATTCTTGATCAGCATCAACAGCCGAGTCGATATAGCCATGTCCGTCTGTCCGTCTGTCCCTCTGTCCGTCTGTCCGTCTCTTTCTATGCAAAAAATAGACAGTAGTTTTAAAGCTAGCGTTAAAATTTAGTTTAAAATTTTTACCAGATCATTATTTTTGTTGCACGCAGATCAAGTTTAAGAATCGGTCGGATCGGACCACTATATCATATAGCTGCCATACAAACGACCGATATGAAAACAAGTCTTTGTATGGAAACCTTTTTTGTTTCCTAAGTTATTGCAACCGAATTCAACATTTATTCATTTGACATAGCCATACATGATTTGTGAAAGTTTGGTCCGGATCGGACCACTATATTATATAGCTGCCATACAAACGACCGATATGAAAACAAGTCTTTGTATGGAAACGTTTTTTGTTTTTCAAGCTATTGCAACCGAATTCAACATTTATTCATTTGACATAGTCATACACGATTTGTGAAAGTTTGGTCCGGATCGGACCACTAAATCATATAGCTGATATACAAACGACCGATATAAAAACAAGTAAGGTAGCAGCAGTCGAGTTTCCCGATTGCAAAATACCCCTTACCCTTAGACATGCTTACAATTTATTTAGTATCAATAAATAAATGAAACAATATTCTATTAGAAAAGAGCACTTTAACAATATAAATTTGGTATGATTTTGGTTATGAAAATAAGTTTCGTGTGTCATAAAGCCATACACATTTCGCTGTCAACGTCGCAGTCGGCGTCGTGCAATGCGTGTTTTGCTGCGCTTCTGCTTCGCTTGCCATAGATTTTGCATGTGGCATAACTTCCGTGTTTCTTTTCCGATTTGGTTCAAATTTAAAAATTAGATATCTTTTATAAGCACCAACGCATATGCCGAATCGCATAGCATTAGTTTAATAATTGTGGGCTTGGCAGTTTTTTGCGGTTTGCGGGGGAGCGTGGTTGTGGCAGTTTTTTTGTGGTTTGGTGGGGAGCGGGGGGAGATATCGAAATAAAAAAACAAACATGTACTGCGTATGGTAATTACCTATCCAACGATATATGGCACATGTCTGTAGCTCTTGTAGTTTCTGAGATCTAGGCGTTGATACGGACAGACAGACGGAGAGACGGACAGACGGATGGACGGACGGACGGACGGACGGACGGACGGACGGACGGACGGACGGACGGACGGACATGACTATATGACTCGGCTGTTGATGCTGATCAAGAATAAATATACTTTATGGGGTCGGAGATGCTTCCTTCTGCCTGTTACATACATTTGCACCATATTATGATACCCTTTTCACCCATTTTTAAGGGGTACCGGGTATCACAAGTCTTTGTATGGAAAACTTTTTTGTTTTCAAGGGTATACCATCTTCGGCAAGCCGAAGATAACTTTTCTCACTTGTTTTTATAAATTATTTAAATGTTGTGGCAGATGCTCTTAGCAGAATAATCGTTGAAGTAAACGTCAACGATAATTTTAACACAGACCCGCACATGGATATTTTAAATTCACACAAACCACTAAATGAATTCAGAATTCAATGGATCCTAAAGACTACGGAAAACTTATAAAATAAAATTGAAACCCCTTTAGGAACAAGATTAGACGAATAATAGGAAGACCCATCTTTAACGAATTGACTATCACAAATATATTAAAAACAAATTTGAAACCCAACAAAATACATGCTATTTATACCACGGATCAAATCTTTGAGGTTGTCCAACATACATATGCGAAATTCTTCGGTCCAAGTAAAGTTTATAAATTAATTACATGCAAGTCATTTTTGACAGAAATCTCGACACCTGAAGAACAGGTAGAATATATCTCTCAACACCATGTTAAAAAGAAGTGAGACAAGTTATCTTCGGCTTGCCGAAGATGGTATACCCTTGAAAACAAAAAAGTTTTCCATACAAAGACTTGTTTTCATATCGGTCGTTTGTATGGCAGCTATATGATATAGTAGTCCGATCCGGACCAAACTTTTACAAATCGTGTATGGCTATATCAAATGAATAAATGTTGAATTCGGTTGCAATAGCTTGGAAAACAAAAAAGTTTTCCATACAAAGACTTGTTTTCATATCGGTCGTTTATATGGCAGCTATATTGTTCTAGAGCTTCTGCTCTGTTCAGGTTCTTTATTTGAATGATCAGAGTGTTCTGAAGTTGGGTTCAGCTAACCCGCACATACATTGCTTATATCTATGTATTCTTACTTACATTTATACATATACATATGTATGCAGAAGGCATTGACCACTTGAGCTGCAAAGTGCATGCTCAGCATTCCCACGCTCCGCGATCGGCTTATGTATAAGCGTTAGATCGTATTACTGGGGCGCTGGAGTGCTTACGTAGTTTTTTGGTGGTCTTTTTGTATATTTGTATATTTATATATATTATGACAAAGTGTCACAATGTATTGACGCTAAGTTATACCCAATCATTTATTGTATTGTCAGGGTAGATTAGTCCAATATGCTACACCTCCCTTTTTAAAGAAATGACGTAATATATGTAGTCATTTAGTTCTCAATATTAATATTGTGTTTAGAAAGGAAAAATTTTTTTGATATTGATTTTTCTTATTAATTATTAGCAATGTTTTGTCTCAAAGCATTTTTGTATAATGACAGAATAATACAAAAAATTTATGTTGAATTACGATATTTTTGGATTTATGTTTAACTTTCTTAGAAGGAAAAATAATTAAAATTTTTTTTTGTGGTTTTTTTTTTTGTTTTTTTTTTTTGTTTTGAGGTTGACCTTTCTTCAGTTCAGACCTTTTCTTAAGTGAAATGAAACGTTTCATTGATTATATATTTTTAGTCTATCCTTATGTACTTTTTGCTTCTTTTGTTTTGTATCTCTAAATACTATGTTATCTCTGTCTTCTATGGTTTCAACAGTATAAGGGCCTAGATATACTGGATCTAACTTATGACCCGATTCGTTCCTTAGTATAACTTTATCTCCTATTTTTAATTGAAAATCTGAAGTTTTCTTATCATAAAGTTGTTTTCTATAAGACTTAGCTTTTTCTAACATAAGTCTAGCTCTTTTATATGCTATTTCTAATCTAAATTTTATTTCCTTTGAGTAATCTTCTATATAATATAGTGGTTCTATTCTATCTGTTTTATTAAAATTTGCGAACTGCCTTGGTAATCTTCCAAAGACTAGTTCATATGGACAATAATTATGCATGACTGATGGTGTTGTGTTGAAACAATATGTAAAGTATTGTATCCAAACGTCCCAATCAGTTTTATCTGCAGAGATGTATGAACGAATGTATTCATTGAATGTTCTATGACTTCGTTCGATTGTCCCTAAAGTCTGGTGGTGATATGCAGTGGATGTAAGATTTTCAATCTTCATATATTTACACATATCTTGAATTACATTGTTTTTATACTCGGTACCCATGTCCGAAATGAACGTCTTCATTGGACCGTACTTTAGTATAAAATTTTCGAATATAGCTTTTGCGACAGTATTTGCGCTCTTATTCGCAACAGGTATGGTTACTAGATACTTCGTCAAATCACATATTAGTGTGACGATGTATTCGTTGCCATATTCTGATTTCGGTAGTGGACCAACTGTGTCCACTATCACTATATCAAAAGCATTTGTTGGGGTTTCTGTGTGAGTCATTGGGGTCTTTGTATGTGTCGTTGTTTTTGACATTTGGCATTTATGACATCTACGTATGTACTCTTTTATATGACGAGTCATATTTTTCCAATAATAGTGTCTTTTTATTTTCGCTAGCGTTCTTGTAATGCCTGTATGACCTCCTTGAATTGGATCGTCATGATATGTAGACAGTATCGATTGGATCTCTTTTTCAGTTTTTATAATGGTCACCGGCTGGAGTAGCGCTACTCTTAATGATTTCAATTTTATATTGCCCATATTTTTGAAATTATCTATTGAAATGGTTTCAAAGATTTTTTCACTCGGTGCCAATTTGAGTTGGCTGATTTTTAGTATACCGGCTTGCATTTCAAGCCTTTGGAAGAACTGACCTAAATCAAAAATTCCATTGGTATATAAATCGTCAACATCAATTCTTGCAATAACTTTATTTCCTCGTTTTAGTAAACAAATAGATTCAGTTATACGCAAGGTCACTACTTTTCGTACTTCATCATTTGTTATGACTTCGTGTACGTTGGGCTTAGATACATTTTGGATACTTTGCCTAGGCAATAGTTCCTTATTTGTTACTGTACAGTTTTCTTGTCTACTTTGTTGCCTGGTAGTGACTTTCAGGACTTTATGTTGCATGTCTTTGAGTTCCTTTATATTTATACGTGAGAGTGCGTCTGCTACAAAATTATCTTTCCCCCTTAGGTATTCTACTGTGAAGTCGTATTCTTCAGCTCTACCGCATGCGAGTTAATTTAGAACTGGGATTAGTCATAGAAAATAGGTACGTTAATGGTCTGTGGTCCGTTTTAATGGTGAAATGTTTGCCATAAATGTATGGTCTAAAATGGGTAATTGCCCAATGAATGGCCGCTATTCTTGTTCCGTTATACTCTTATTGCTTTCTCCTTTTGTAATGAACGTGATGCATAAGCTATTGGGAGCTGAATCCCGTCACGGTTCTGAGTTAGAACCGCTCCGCAAGCTTGTTTCTAGCATCCGTTATACTATAATGCAATTCTTTGCGAAAATGATATTGTAATAGTGTGGGGTATAAGATTTTCTTTAAGGTATCGAATCGTTCTCATTCACTTGACCATTCAAAAGGGACATCTTTTTACATAATCTAGTTATGTCCGTGAATAGTGGGCGAAGTTCCTTATAAATCGACGATAATAGTTGCAAATCTACAAATCGTCTCGCACTGTCCGCATCATAGGGACAGGATATTTTTTTGATGACGTCATATTTCTTGTCATCTGCAAACTCCTTTGTCTGTGCATTTGTACCTAGGAATGTCACTTCGTATGAAAAATGAAATTTTTCTGGATCAACTTTAGTTAATTTCCTACATACATTAAAAACGTCAGTTAAGTTTTTAATCATGTGTTTTTCGGAACATCCTGTCACCTTAAGTCATCCATGTAAAGGAATGCCTTCTAACCCGAAAAAAGTCATCACCTCTGAAAATTTGTCTATTTTAAACCAATGTAATCGCGTGAACATATAGCCATTGCTCGTTGAAAAGGATGTTATATTCCTAGAGTTTTCCTCAAGTTCTATTTGGTGGAAACCTGACATCAATCAAGGCATGAAAAGTATTTAGCTCGACCTATTGATCTAAAAAGTCATCAATTCTAGGAGTGGAAATTTGTCAGAAAGAAGTTTTTTGTTTATTTACGAATCACTAATCGCCATTTTTTCTCTTGTGATTTGTAATTTTTTTGGAACTCAAGAGTGGCTGTAATTCAACAGACGGTTCGAGATTTTGTCGCTTATTAATCCCTACTTGTTTTTGAATTTCCTCATATGGCTACGCGTCTTGTTTTTTATAAATGTTATCATCTTTAAGTCTTAATGTTTGTTTATTATTTTTGATATTTTCGGTTTCAGTCCGAACACATCCTATACTTGTCATATCTGTTAATTGATTTTAAATTGTCTGAATTTTTCTTTATTTTGAGTATTTATTCGCTTCTATTCCAGTGTGTATTATAATTATATCTTTTAGATTTTCATATTATTTTATTTACTTTACCACTTGTCGATTATATAAAGTCACGTAAATTTGGATCTCTATTTTGCAACATAAATCCCACTGTGATTTCTTGATTGAACATTATCATTTACAACATTAAGTCTATTTTCCGATAACTTGTATCTGCTGGCGAAAACTGTATTGTTGCCAGCCTATGTTATCGGAAATATATTGATAATTTAAATTTTGGGGTCTAATTATAAACCAGTCTTCACTTGGTTTGAAATCTAGTTGACATTGAATTTCTTTATAAAATCAAGCCTATATTCCATCACATGGTATTGCAAAATTTGGGTTTACCAATAAATTCATGTGGAATATATATTTTGTTGATTGGAGTTCTATTAAGTTGTTCCTTAGACTTTACACACCTTGGCCTAGCCTTCATGTTTATTATTTTTTCATTTTGATTATAAGTTAAAATTTACTTTCAATGAATATCTCACCATATCTATAAAATGTTAGTTTATTTTCAGTTGAATATTATAGAAGGTTACGAATATTAACTTAATTATGAATGAACTTTAATTATTGTTTCCTAAGGGGTTCTTTATCCGACGGCCTTCTCACACTCAAAAACCATTGTAGCCCGCCTCTCCCTTGGTTTTGGCCTCGTCTACCTCCACGGTTATAAGTTATTATATTGTTGTTATTCTGCCTCGGTTGTATTGTTGTGGTAGTATCTTCCACGATTATAACCCCGCCCTCTATTATAATTATTTGCACCTCGTCGTGAGTAAGTGTTACTTTGACCTGTTATCTCTGTGCAACTGTTTCAAATTTGAATGGCATCATTCATGTTTGTGAATGTCCTGCTTGCATATAAGTTTTACCTTATCAATGGAGCAATTCTGTGTCTTGCTTTTACAGCTGTTGTAGTGCTGTATCTATTTGCTAAGGATTGGCTGAGACCTTCACTGATATAGGCACCTTCAAGGGCCTTTGTCAGTTTCTCCACCTCTTGGGTGTATTGGTTAGCCGTTTTATTTCTCTGTTGTAGATTCAGAAGTTTGGCAGATATCACTTCTACCGATTCTCCTTTTACTGCACTTGACAGTTGGGTAATGATTGCAGCATCGTCTGCTCATTACTTATAAGGTTTCTTACATGGCCTTTAAGTTTAGTTTTTATTAGGCTTATTGCTGTCGTTTCATGTGTGCCCTTTAAGCTATCTAGTAGACCTAGAGCATCCAAAAAACTTTGTAGATTTTCTGGTTTACCATCAAACTCTGGTATCAGAGATGTGGCTAGCCTGATAAATTCTATCAATGTCTGTGACATTTCAGAAAAAAAAGTAAGAAAAAAGTTTTTGTTAAGCTTTCTTCTAATCCATATTATTATTTTTTTTAAATCAGGTCTAACCGATTTGCCCTATTTATGTAACGTCTTTTGATGATCTTGTTATGCTTAACATAAATTGTAAGCAGAAATTGTAGAAGTAGTACTATTGTAATTATCAGCAATAAGATCCACAACGCATTTATATCGTCTGTGTGATCTATAATTTTTACGTTATTAACTACGTTGGCAGTATTGGCTTTTGCCTCACTAGAATCGCTAAACCATCCCATTTTTTTTTTTTATTTTCAATGAAACGTTTTGTTTGAAGGAGAAGAAAAAAATGAGATTTTCTATTTATGAGTTTTTTCTCATTATTGTGATATTTATTTATTCTTCTAGAAAATCAAAAATAAAAAATGTTTACGTTTAATGAAGATAAGAATTGTTCTGTCGTTAAAAAAAATTTTGCAGCTGAATATATATATATATACTCAGTAGCGGAGACGTGGAAATATTAGTTGTTAATAAATGTGGTTGGCTCACATATTTGTTTACAATATATAAAAAAATTGTCCAACCGCATTGTTAGTAAAAAGCCTAACAGATATTAGTGTTTTTCAAGCAGCGGTTTCCCGCATCGGCTTGGGTTTAGAAATTAAAATTAAGGCAAATTGGGGCATTGGCATTTCTTTTTGCAGCCCGTTTGCGTTGTTTCGCACCTTGCGAAATCCTGCTTTCGATGTCCTCAAGACGCTCTTTGTAGCGTTGTCGGGATGCCTCGTCTCTGGCCAACTGGGTCATTTCCTTAACCAGTCGGCGTTGTCTAAGTAGCTTTACCCTTTTTTCCGGAGCGTTTGTGCTTCTTTGGTTTCTTCCTTTCCTGCCATGCCCGGTACTCAGCTATTGTGAGTGGGCGTGGTCCATCTGCAGGATGTTGCTGCAGAGCTTCTTCCAACGTTGGCAAGTCCCTTTGTGTCGTGGGCTGTGCGGTTGACAATTGTGGCTCTTCCTCCATCTTTTATGTTTTTATTTAATATAATACTTCTTGTACTAATTCTTCCTGCTACGGATTATCGTAATCTTCGTATGGGTACAATCATCGGTGTCCATGATGATCCAGGCTGGCTCGATGTGGTGTCCAGGATAATGCAGTATCCAATGGAGTGGGAAACAATGGAGCAGCAATCCGTGTGGCGCAGTTGACATTCGTGACAGCCGCATTGATGGCGTCCCAATCTCAGAGCTTGTCCTTGTGTTAAAGATGCCGTCCAAGGATGTCCCTAGAACAGGTTAAAGATGCCGTCCTAGTAGTGTCCTGTCACGGTCGCCATGTTCTGGGATCTTTAACACAATAAGTTCTGGAACTTCTGCTCGTTGAAAAGGTTCTTTAATTTAAGTTGGGAGCAGCGATGGTGCCGCTTCCAAGGTTCACTTATCTCTGATTTTACATTGTTTCTTAAGATCTAATTAAGCCTCGGTCTTATCGCTGCGCTGCCCACAGTTCTACAGCGAGTAACTGTTAGTATATTCTACGTTATCTTCTATATTATATTCTATTGTTCTGGAGCTTCTTCGTAACTGTTATTTTAATTCAGAGTGTGCTGAAGTTGGGTTCAGCAAACCCGCCAACATTCTTATGTCTATGTATTCTACTTATTTTTATGCATATACAAGGTATGCGAAGGCATTGACCACTTGAGCTGCAAAGTGCATGCTCCATTCCGGTAGATTAGTTCATATGCTACACCTTCCTTTTTAAAGAAATGACGTAATATATGTAGTCATTTAGTTCTCATATTAATATTGTGTTTAGAAAAAAAAATTTTTTTTTTGATATTGATTTTTCTTATTAATTATTAGCAATGTTTTGTCTCAAAGCATTTTTGTATAATACAGAATAGTACCAAAATTTATGTTGAATGACGATATTTTTGGATTTATTTTAACTTTCTTAGAAGGAAAAATAATTAAAATTTTTTTTTGTGGTTTTTTTTTCTTTTGTTTTGAGGTTGTCGACCTTTTCTTAAGTGAAATGAAACGTTTCATTGATTATATATTTTTAGTCTATCCTTATGTACTTTTTGCTTCTTTTGTTTTGTATCTCTAAATACTATGTTATCTCTGTCTTCTATGGTTTCAACAGTATAAGGGCCTAATATACTGGATCTAACTTATATCCATTCGTTCCTTATATAACTTTACTCCTATTTTTAATTGAAAATCTGAAGTTTTCTTATCATAAAGTTGTTTTCTATAAGACTTAGCTTTTTCTAACATAAGTCTATCTTTTATATCTATTTCTAATCTAAATTTTATTTCCTTTGAGTAATCTTCTATATAATATATGGTTCTATTCTATCTGTTTTATTAAAATTTACGAACTGCCTTGGTAATCTTCCAAAGACTAGTTCATATGGACATATTATGCATGACTGATGGTGTTGTGTTGAAACATATGTAAAGTATTGTATCCAAACGTCCCAATCAGTTTTATCTCAGAGATGTATGAACGAATGTATTCATTGAATGTTCTATGACTTCGTTCGATTGTCCCTAAAGTCTGGTGGTGTATGCAGTGGATGTAAGATTTTCAATCTTCATATATTTACACATATCTTGAATTACATTGTTTTTATACTCGGTACCCATGTCCGAAATGAACGTCTTCATTGGACCGTACTTTAGTATAAAATTTTCGAAATAGCTTTTGCGACAGTATTTGCGCTCTTATTCGCAACAGGTATGGTTACTAGATACTTCGTCAAATCACATATTAGTGTGACGATGTATTCGTTGCCATATTCTGATTTCGGTAGTGGACCAACTGTGTCCACTATCACTATATCAAAAGCATTTGTTGGGGTTTCTGTGTGAGTCATTGGGGTCTTTGTATGTGTCGTTGTTTTTGACATTTGGCATTTATGACATCTACGTATTACTCTTTTATATGACGAGTCATATTTTTCCAATAATAGTGTCTTTTTATTTTCGCTAGCGTTCTTGTAATGCCTGTATGACCTCCTTGAATTGGATCGTCATGATATGTAGACAGTATCGATTGTATCTCTTTTTCAGTTTTTATAATGGACACCGGCTGGAGTAGCGCTACTCTTAATGATTTCAATTTTATATTGCCCATATTTTTGAAATTATCTATTGAAATGGTTTCAAAGATTTTTTCACTCGGTGCCAATTTGAGTTGGCTGATTTTTAGTATACCGGCTTGCATTTCAAGCCTTTGGAAGAACTGACCTAAATCAAAAATTCCATTGGTATATAAATCGTCAACATCAATTCTTGCAATAACTTTATTTCCTCGTTTTAGTAAACAAATAGATTCAGTTATTCGCAAGGTCACTACTTTTCGTACTTCATCATTTGTTATGACTTCGTGTACGTTGGGCTTAGATACATTTTGGATACTTTGCCTAGGCAATAGTTCCTTATTTGTTACTGTACAGTTTTCTTGTCTACTTTGTTGCCTGGTAGTGACTTTCAGGACTTTATATTGCATGTCTTTGAGTTCCTTTATATTTATACGTGAGAGTGCGTCTGCTACAAAATTATCTTTCCCCCTTAGGTATTCTACTGTGAAGTCGTATTCTTCAAGCTCTAGCCGCATGCGAGTTAATTTAGAACTGGGATTAGTCATAGAAAATAGGTACGTTAATGGTCTGTGGTCCGTTTTAATGGTGAAATGTTTGCCATAAATGTATGGTCTAAAATGGGTAATTGCCCAATGAATTGCCGCTAGTTCTTGTTCCGTTGTACTCTTATTGCTTTCTCCTTTTGTAAATGAACGTGATGCATAAGCTATTGGGAGCTGAATCCCGTCACGGTTCTGAGTTACAACCGCTCCGCAAGCTTGTTTACTAGCATCCGTTATACTATAATGCAAAATTCTTTGCGAAAATCAGGATATTGTAATAGTGTGGGGTGCATAAGATTTTCTTTAAGGTATTCGAATGCGTTCTGGCATTCGCTTGACCATTCAAAAGGGACATTCTTTTTACATAATCTAGTTATGTGCCGTGAATAGTCGGCGAAGTTCCTTATAAATCGACGATAATAGTTGCAGAATGCTACAAATCGTCTCGCACTGTCCGCATCATGAGGGACAGGATAATTTTTGATGACGTCATATTTCTTGTCATCTGGCAATACTCCTTTGTCTGTGCATTTGTGACCTAGGAATGTCACTTCGTGCATGAAAAATGAACATTTTTCTGGATGCAACTTTAGGTTATATTTCCTACATACATTAAAAACGTCAGTTAAGTTTTTAATCATGTGTTTTTCGGAACATCCTGTCACCATTAAGTCATCCATGTAAAGGAATGCCTTCTAATCCCGAGAATGATATAGTCATCATCCTCTGAAATGAATTTGGTGCTATTTTAAGACCAAATGGTAATCGCGTGAAGCGATATGAGCCATTGCTCGTTGAAAAGGATGTTATATTCCTAGAGTTTTCCTCAAGTTCTATTTGTGGAAACCTGACATCAAGTCAAGGCATGAAAAGTATTTAGCTCGACCTAGTTGATCTAAAATGTCATCAATTCTAGGGAGTGGAAATTTGTCAGAAAGAAGTTTTTTGTTTATTTGACGATAGTCAATTACTAATCGCCATTTTTTCTCTTGTGAATTTGGTAATGATTTTTTTGGAACCAGCTGTGGGCTGTTATATTCAGATACAGACGGTTCGACGATTTTGTCGCTTATTAATTTCCCAACTTGTTTTTGAATTTCCTCAATATGGCTATGCGGGCTTCTATAGTTTTTTATATAAATGGGTTCATCATCTTTAAGTCTTAATGTTTGTTTATAAAAATTATTTGTTGATATTGGTTCGGTTTCCAGTCCGAACACATCACTATACTGTGTGCATAATTCTGTTAATTGATTTTTAAATTGGTCTGGTCGTTATTTGTTCGTTATATTCGTTATATTCGTTATATTTGTTATATTTGTTATATTCGTTATATTCGTTATATTTGTTATATTCGTTATATTCGTTATATTCGTTATATTCGTTATATTCGTTATATTCGTTATATTCGTTATATTCGTTATATTCGTTATATTCGTTATATTCGTTATATTCGTTATATTCGTTATATTCGTTATATTCGTTATATTTGTTATATTCGTTATATTCGTTATATTCGTTATATTTGTTATATTTGTTATATTTGTTATATTTGTTATATTTGTTATATTTGTTATATTTGTTATATTTGTTATATTTGTTATATTTGTTATATTTGTTATATTTGTTATATTTGTTATATTTGTTATATTTGTTATATTTGTTATATTTGTTATATTTGTTATATTTGTTATATTTGTTATATTTGTTATATTTGTTATATTTGTTATATTTGTTATATTTGTTATATTTGTTATATTTGTTATATTTGTTATATTTGTTATATTTGTTATATTTGTTATATTTGTTATATTTGTTATATTTGTTATATTTGTTATATTTGTTATATTTGTTATATTTGTTATATTTGTTATATTTGTTATATTTGTTATATTTGTTATATTTGTTATATTTGTTATATTTGTTATATTTGTTATATTTGTTATATTTGTTATATTTGTTATATTTGTTATATTTGTTATATTTGTTATATTTGTTATATTTGTTATATTTGTTATATTTGTTATATTTGTTATATTTGTTATATTTGTTATATTTGTTATATTTGTTATATTTGTTATATTTGTTATATTTGTTATATTTGTTATATTTGTTATTTTTTATTTTTATTTTTATTTTTATTTTGTTATTTGTTTTTTTATTTTTTTTTTTTTTTTTTTTTTTTTTTATTTTTTATTTTGTTTATTGTTTTTTTTTGTTATTGTTATTTGTTATTTGTTATTTGTTATTTTTATTTTTATTTGTTATTTTGTTATTTGTTATTTGTTATTTTGTTATTTTGTTATTTTTTATTTTATTTTTATTTTTATTTTTATTTTTTTTTTTTTTTTTTTTTTTTTTTTTTTTTTTTTTTTTTTTTTTTTTTTTTTTTTTTTTTTTTTTTTTATTTTTATTTTTATTTGTTATTTGTTATTTTTATTTGTTATTTGTTATTTGTTATTTGATATTTGTTATTTGTTATTTGTTATTTGTTATTTGTTATTTGTTATTTGTTATTTGTTATTTGTTATTTGTTATTTGTTATTTGTTATTTGTTATTTGTTATTTGTTATTTTATTTTATTTGTTATTTGTTATTTGTTATTTGTTATTTGTTATTTGTTATTTGTTATTTTGTTATTTGTTATTTTATTGTTATTTGTTATTTGTTATTTGTTATTTGTTATTTGTTATTTGTTATTTGTTATTTGTTATTTGTTATTTGTTATTTGTTATTTGTTATTTGTTATTTGTTATTTGTTATTTGTTATTTGTTATTTGTTATTTGTTATTTGTTATTTGTTATTTGTTATTTGTTATTTGTTATTTGTTATTTTTTATTTGTTATTTTTTATTTGTTATTTGTTATTTGTTATTTTTTATTTGTTATTTGTTATTTGTTATTTGTTATTTGTTATTTGTTATTTGTTATTTGTTATTTGTTATTTGTTATTTGTTATTTGTTATTTGTTATTTGTTATTTGTTATTTGTTATTTGTTATTTGTTATTTGTTATTTGTTATTTGTTATTTGTTATTTGTTATTTGTTATTTTTATTTTTATTTGTTATTTTTATTTGTTATTTGTTATTTGTTATTTGTTATTTGTTATTTGTTATTTGTTATTTGTTATTTGTTATTTGTTATTTGTTATTTTTATTTGTTATTTTTATTTTTTATTTTTATTTGTTATT
>JAWNPH010000003.1:0-2500 GCA_035047645.1 Drosophila merina | reverse complement strand
TGTTATTTGTTATTTGTTATTTGTTATTTGTTATTTGTTATTTGTTATTTGTTATTTGTTATTTGTTATTTGTTATTTGTTATTTGTTATTTGTTATTTGTTATTTGTTATTTGTTATTTGTTATTTGTTATTTGTTATTTGTTATTTGTTATTTGTTATTTGTTATTTGTTATTTGTTATTTGTTATTTGTTATTTGTTATTTGTTATTTGTTATTTGTTATTTGTTATTTGTTATTTGTTATTTGTTATTTGTTATTTGTTATTTGTTATTTGTTATTTGTTATTTGTTATTTGTTATTTGTTATTTGTTATTTGTTATTTGTTATTTGTTATTTGTTATTTGTTATTTGTTATTTGTTATTTGTTATTTGTTATTTGTTATTTGTTATTTGTTATTTGTTATTTGTTATTTTTTATTTGTTATTTGTTATTTGTTATTTGTTATTTGTTATTTGTTATTTGTTATTTGTTATTTGTTATTTGTTATTTGTTATTTGTTATTTGTTATTTTTATTTGTTATTTGTTATTTGTTATTTGTTATTTGTTATTTGTCATTTTTATTTGTCATTTGTTATTTGTTATCTTTATTTGTTATTTGTTATTTGTTATTTGTTATTTTTATTTGTTATTTGTTATTTGTTATTTGTCATCTGTTATTTGTTATTTGTTATTTGTTATTTTTATTTGTTATTTTTATTTTTATTTTTATTTTCATTTTTATTTTCATTTTTATTTTTATTTTTATTTTTATTTTTATTTTCATTTTTATTTGTTATTTTTATTTGTTATTTGTTATTTGTTATTTGTTATTTTTATTTTTATTTTTATTTTTATTTGTTATTTTTATTTGTTATTTTTATTTTTATTTTCATTTTCATTTGTTATTTTTATTTGTTATTTTTATTTTTATTTTTATTTGTTATTTGTTATTTTTATTTGTTATTTGTTATTTGTTATTTTTATTTTTATTTGTTATTTGTTATTTGTTATTTGTTATTTGTTATTTGTTATTTGTTATTTGTTATTTGTTATTTGTTATTTGTTATTTGTTATTTGTTATTTGTTATTTGTTATTTGTCATTTGTTATTTGTTATTTGTTATTTGTCATTTGTTATTTGTCATTTGTTATTTGTCATTTGTTATTTGTCATTTGTTATTTGTCATTTGTTATTTGTTATTTGTTATTTGTTATTTGTTATTTGTTATTTGTTATTTGTTATTTGTTATTTGTTATTTGTTATTTGTTATTTGTTATTTGTTATTTGTTATTTGTTATTTGTTATTTGTTATTTGTTATTTGTTATTTGTTATTTGTTATTTGTTATTTGTTATTTGTTATTTGTTATTTGTTATTTGTTATTTGTTATTTGTTATTTGTTATTTGTTATTTGTTATTTGTTATTTGTTATTTGTTATTTGTTATTTGTTATTTGTTATTTGTTATTTGTTATTTGTTATTTGTTATTTGTTATTTGTTATTTGTTATTTGTTATTTGTTATTTGTTATTTGTTATTTGTTATTTCGTTATTTGTTATTTGTTATTTGTTATTTGTTATTTGTTATTTGTTATTTGTTATTTGTTATTTGTTATTTGTTATTTGTTATTTGTTATTTGTTATTTGTTATTTGTTATTTGTTATTTGTTATTTGTTATTTGTTATTTGTTATTTGTTATTTGTTATTTGTTATTTGTTATTTGTTATTTGTTATTTGTTATTTGTTATTTGTTATTTGTTATTTGTTATTTGTTATTTGTTATTTGTTATTTGTTATTTGTTATTTGTTATTTGTTATTTGTTATTTGTTATTTGTTATTTGTTATTTGTTATTTGTTATTTGTTATTTGTTATTTGTTATTTGTTATTTGTTATTTGTTATTTGTTATTTGTTATTTGTTATTTGTTATTTGTTATTTGTTATTTGTTATTTGTTATTTGTTATTTGTTATTTGTTATTTGTTATTTGTTATTTGTTATTTGTTATTTGTTATTTGTTATTTGTTATTTGTTATTTGTTATTTGTTATTTGTTATTTGTTATTTGTTATTTGTTATTTGTTATTTGTTATTTGTTATTTGTTATTTGTTATTTGTTATTTGTTATTTGTTATTTGTTATTTGTTATTTGTTATTTGTTATTTGTTATTTGTTATTTGTTATTTGTTATTTGTTATTTGTTATTTGTTATTTGTTATTTGTTATTTGTTATTTGTTATTTGTTATTTGTTATTTGTTATTTGTTATTTGTTATTTGTTATTTGTTATTTGTTATTTGTTATTTGTTATTTGTTATTTGTTATTTGTTATTTGTTATTTGTTATTTGTTATTTGTTATTTGTTATTTGTTATTTGTTATTTGTTATTTGTTATTTGTTATTTGTTATTTGTTATTTGTTATTATTGTTATTTGTTATTTGTTATTTGTTATTTGTTATTTGTTATTTGTTATTTGATATTGGTTATTTGTTATTTGTTATTTGTTATTTGTTATTTGTTA